>JAANSK020265717.1:0-12000 GCA_011763485.2 Isoetes engelmannii
GCCGGGCACTGCTGGAGGGCATGGTGCTCATCCTCCACCAGATGCATATCACAACACTGACATATCCTCTCTTCCCTAGGGATCCTCTCCCCCCCATTCACACTCTAGCGACCTGTCTCAATTCTGAGGTGATGGGAGCATGTCCTTATGGCAGCAATAGCTCTCCGTTTCTTGACAGAGATGTGCGCTTTCAAGTAGGGGCCATGTTCAAGGTCGGGATTAATCTGTGTGCGATAGTGCTCTGTTTTTTGCTGTAGTTGAAAACTGGTGACATGGCTTAGCACGTGGATAGCCTAGAATTGCAGCAAATGAGGAACCTCGGGTTAGGCAAGCATGCTAAAAAAAAAATGAAAATTAATGAATCCTTCGTGAACAATATTTCGTTCAAAGCAAATGTAGCCAACGACGAGCTCTATTTGCATGCTCCACAAACCCTCAATCATGCTGATTTTTAGGAATCTTGCCTTGGGAATGTGGATCTTCATGTCTATAAATTATTTACCTGCAATCTTGACTTGACCGCGAACTAAATTCGAGTTGTTGAAACCACCTAGCCTTAAACACTGTTCACTCTATTACAAGCAAATTTGTGATAAAATAACAAAGTCAACATGACCCCTTAAACATGACCCCTTTATGATTCCGCACAACAAGCCTAATTGGCTTTAGATACATCACTGGTTCATTATGTAGCCCTTAACCTTAGACCCTTTGAGATGCTACCTATCATACAGGTTGAATAACAACTTTTTAAACAAATAATAACATTACACAAAAATAATAAGAAATAAATCCCATGCATGTGTTTCTCTATATCACCAATAAGATTTCTGATAGCATTTCTTGAAAGAAAGGTGTGGTACATTCTAGGGAAAGGGCCTGAGAATGTCAAATCCCGCCAGTTCAATTGAAGGGCCTCACGAACACGGAGGAAACCCCCAAAGCATGAGGTAACCAAAGAGGCTTTCATCAAGTCCCGCCTACATGCATGGGGGAAAAAATCAAAATTATCATGCGGACATGAGCAACTGAGAGGGGCAACCGGGACCGAGAGGCCGACCTTAGTCGAGGGCCCGATTGGCGCACCAAGGAGGGTAGAGGGTCGGAACATGGAGAGGGGAGATTAAGTAGGCTATGGAAGAAGGAGATTGCCATTGATGCACTACCTGTAGATGACAACCCCTGGCGAGCCGACACAAAAGAGGAAAAGAATGCGGGGACATTGATGGGGGAGGTTGGGAGCGCTGGAACACTATGGGTCCCACACCAATACACAAAGCGATGTCAAGCAGATGCGTAGGCTAGCAGAGTGGAGGGAGCACGAGACTGGAGATCCGAAGTTAGTATCGGGGCCACAAACTCAGGTGGAAACGCCGCATAATGCGGAAAAATATCTGAAAATACAAATGACATCATCAGAGAGTTAGATGACAGGACTTAGCTTTTGTCAAAACACACAATGAAGAGCAAACAAAGCCACATGACGGCGCGGCCCGGTGAGCCGAGACCCCGAAGGGACCAAAGCACGAGAAAACTCATGAAAGAACAACTCTACCACAAACGGTTGCCAAGAATGTGAGTCGCACGCGACCAAGGGTCACCAAGGGGAAGATGGCCAAGAGAAGATTATCAAAGTCAAGCGAGATTGGCATACACGAGCATGATATAAGACAGCAGGGATCAAAGAAGCTGGAGGAAAGCAGTAATTATTGAACAACCGCCAATTGTATGAGAAAGCGATCCGAAAAGTGTAGGCATCTTTAGTGTTAAAAACAAGGAGAAGGGCATTCGAGGGACTGGCAAAGTGATCGACGTGATGTGGCCCCCAACGTGATTTGAAAAGAGAGAAGACATCAGAGGTCATCAAATTCACAAATTTTAGACAATTAGTCTGCCCATTCTTTCTCCAGGCGAAGGACTCACAAAGGCTCAAGATGGATCTTGCGCTGATAATAGAAGATAAATAGCTCGACTAACAGTAAGTGGAGAACTGGAGGAAGAGAGCCCCCTTTTTGCAAAAGGAAAGAGACATTTTGATTATTGCCTCGCGCAACCACAAAAGTGTTAAAGAGGAGGCTAGCAAAGTGCTGCAACAACAGGGACAAAGCAAATAACTCACACCAAGTGGAGGATTGCAGCCGCTCAGAAGCTGAGAACAAACCATTAAATGAAAGGACAGTAGCACCAGGGACGGACGGTCGGACATCCGTCTCCCCCCCCCCCCCCAAAGCGAGGGTGACCTTAGTCAGGAGTGGTGGCCAAAGGAGGCAATGGTCAAATGTAAAAACAATGGCTTGCCAAAGAGACAAGTCATCACGCGAGAGGGAAGATAGTTGGAACTGGGAATCCCAAAGAGTAGAGCACCGGAGATCAGAGTGAAGGCTGAATGTTAAAGCAATGCAGAGATGGACAAACACGAGATGCAAAGACGGATTGAATCCCCAGAAGCGAGCGATAAAGCGAGCTGAGACAACGAGGGCAGAATGCAAACTAGAACACAAGAATAAAATGCATGATTTCTTAGCAGCCGATACGCGAAACAAACCCTCATGGGAATCAAATGCACTACCTGGTCTGACTGACTTACCTATTTTACCGGACGAAGAATCGCGTGACTATATATATTTTTTTTTGAAGAACTTTTCTCAATATATTAAAAGAATAACAATAGTACAAGGTGAGTGAGGAGCAAGAAGAGCTGCCCCAAAGAGGCGCGATACCCCACCACTCCATTGTCTCCTCAACTACAACTGCACGAAGCATCCATCATTATCCACTATCCCCAGGAAGTCATGCCAGATGGCAAACTTCCTTTTCGCCAACCTCGGGAACACCTGGAAACTCTGAAACAACTTGTACCTCAAACGGGAGATTATAGAAACCGAAGGCTGCTGAACCCCCTGAAAAACCCACAGCCACCGTCGTTTCCAAATCAGCCATACTAGCCAAGCCACACATAAGTGCAAGGCTTGCTTCCGCGGAAGAGGCCAAGCACCAGGATACACATGCAGATGAGGGCAAACGACCAAACAATGCTCCACCGTCTCGGGATGAAGGCCACAACAAGGACACAGAGGACTCACCCCTGGCCTAAAACCTGCTCACCCGGACATTCACCCGGATACAACGGTGCACCACTTGCCATAGGAGCACCCTGACCTTTGGGGAGGGGGGGAGGGGGAGAGTACTCCACGTCCAAATCCAGACTGAGCGCCAACGGGAGCCTGGAAGCTGCAGGGACCACTTATCGGACGCGGCAAAGTGTCATGGATGACTACCGTACGGTAGGCAGACCGCACGAAGCACACAGCATCAACATCGGGATGAACCTTCCAAGCTTGCACCACCACGTCCCCCCTGAAACGTGACTATATTGAAGGTGAGTCACATATCTTTGCAGCTATTGAGACTGGAAATACAGATAGTCAACCCACGGTCATATCTACAGTGGGGACAATCAATTACAAACCCTTTATCATTCTCATGGATACGAGTAGCACTCATAACTTTGCATCCCCTAGAATGGCCGAGATTTGGCACATTACACCTTTGAAGTCTAGACCCAGACCAGTTGTGTTACCAAGTACCATTCGACATACCTAGGGTCGCCGCCTTAATTTGAAAATCCAGTTGCTAGGAGCATTAGCTGCTATGGGTGCAGAGATTATGAACATGGGCAAATATGACCTCATTTTTGGTAGGGAAGTCCTCACAGCTGTCAAGCGAACATTGATTGCGACAAACGTGAGATCACTTTTACTGCACCCAATGGGACACGAGTTACAATTACAGGTAATTAGGCTAATCCCATTATGGAGTGCATTTCCTAGATAAGGCAATAAGAAAGAACAAGATCTTCTGTATTATCAAAGTTGCCTCCATAACACCTCAGTCTAAGCAAGACAAGATTATTGCTGGGTTGCCAACAGTCATGGGTAATCTTCTTCGGGAATTCCATGACCTTTTTCCTGATAAAATTAAACAATTGCCACCTTCTAGAGGGGTAGAGTGCAAGATTGCCCTTGCACCTGATACTTTTATTCGACCAAGTGTCTCTCCATCCGGAACACCCATCCTGTTGGTTAAAAAGAAAGATGGCACCCTTCACATAGTGTATTGACTACCGTCAATTGAGTAAACATACTATTAAGAATTGATATGCTCTACCTAGGCCAGATGACCTGATGGATCAACTTCAAGGTGCTAAGTACTTTTCAAGATTGACCTCCGCTCAGGATATCATCAGATAAGGATCAAAGAAGAGGATATTTACAAGTCTACCTTTAGAATCTGTTATGGTCATTACAAGTTCCCTTCGAGCTGACCAATGCACCTGCAACATTCATGCGGTTAATGAATGATGTATTCCGTGAATTCCCTAATGAGTTTGTCATTATTTTCTTTGATGACATTCTTATATATAGAAGACCCTAGCGGAGCATGAGTGCCATCTTCGAATGGCCTTACAAAAACTCAGGCAACATCAGCTTTTTGCTAAGTTCTTCAAATCTAAGTTTGCTACCACAGAAGTGGAAATACCTAGGCATATTGTTTATGCAGATGGTATCTCCATCGATCCAGCCAAAATAGAAGCTATTAAGGAATGGCCAACACCAACCAATGTCTCTGAAGTTAGAAGTTTTCTTGGATTGGTAGGATGTTACCAGAAGTTTGTTAAGGATTTTGCTCAAGTAGCAGCACCATTGACAGATCTTACAAAACATCAAACATTGAAGGATTGGGCTCAGCATTGAAAAGAGAAGGTTCAATTATTCTCTGATAAACTGAAAGATGCTTTAACCACTACACCAGTTTTGACACTGCCAGATCCGCAAAAGATAAATGGGTAGCCACAGATGCAAGTAAAATCACCACAGGCGGTGTTTTGATGCAAGAAGGGTGAGTCATAGCATATGATTCCAAGAAAATGAACGATGCAGAGCAACATTAACCTATGCATGACCAGGAACTCCTTCCAGTCACGCATACCCTCAGAATTTGGCAGCATTATCTCCTTGGCCGTTGGTTCCAGCTTGATACAGATCATCAAAGCCTCCAGTACATCTTTACTCAACCGCACCTCAATCTCAGGCAAAGGTGGATATAATTTCTGGAAGAATATGACTTTGAGGTAATATATAAGCCCGAGAAGTATAATGTTGTTGCCGATGCTCTCTCACGGCATCCCATAACTACCCGGACACATTGTAATACTATTTCCACTCTCGCGAGTGAATTTGGCAAGTCCATTGAGCATACCATCACCACAGATCCAGAGTTCAAAGAGGTGTGGAACAGTTTCTAAGGAGGCCAGAACAGACATGAAGCTTATAAGCAATATAAGAAAGAAGGTACTTTTTATATTATAAGAACAAATTATGTGTTTAAGATTATCGGGAGTCAGGAAGCTTATTCTCCATGGTACACATAATAGTCCTATTGCAGGACATGCTGGGTTCATGAAGATGTATTTTAAGATACAAAGCAGTTACTTTTGGCCCGGCATGAAGAAACATATTGCCAAGTATATTAAGCAATGCCAGTTTGACAAAGGCCGAGCAATTATGTATTCCAGGACTGCTTGAACCATTGGATGTCCCGAATGCCAAGTGGGAAGTCATTACCATGGATGTTATAGTGGGTCTTCCCCGAACTTTGAGAGGTCATGATGCCTTACTGGTGGTGGTTGATATCTAAGATGGCACACTTCTTACCATGTCAAACCACCGACACCGCTCTTGATACGACATATCTTTTTACAAAGGAGATCTTTCACCTTCATGGTATGCCAAGTGTCATTATTTCGGATCGTGATCCTAAGTTTGTAAGTGATTTTTGTAAGTTTCTCGTCCTTCAAAAAAGAGAAGTCAATTCACTTTCAATCTCTTTATCTAACATTCTAACATGTTTACCTCGCATTCTTACCTTCCAAAAAGTTTGAGAAATGTCAACAAATTGCTATTGTTGTTACGTGAAAATCACTTACATTACATTCTATGGGAGAATATTAGGTAAATATGTGGAATATTGGATATATGTCTAGAAAAATTGAATGTAAAATCTACTTTACATTCCTTAAAAGATCACTATCATGTGTCAACATACAATTGGACTAGGAGACAGAATGTAATGTAAGTGGTTTTTACATACTAGATAGTGCACCCGAGCGAGACGATTCCGCCCTATAAAATGACGACGCCGCCTCGTTTGGCGGCATCGCCGAGGTATTTTACAAGGCAGAATTGTGAGCTGGGTGCATTATCGGACGTAATCAACTGTTCCTTCAAATTTCTCCGCTCTACAGTAGCCGAGAACTATTCCACGTTTTAAAACACAAGGAATATAGGCATAATTTGAAGGAACATTTGATTACGTGAGGAGTTTTGCCACGTATACAAAACTACACAAAATTGTGTGCAAGTAAAAACTTGTGAGGCAGACAAGCATGTCCAAAATGTCGGCACAATCATTTCCACATGGCACGATATCATTGGAAGTAAGGGCATAATTGTGCATCATATTGGCTGTTTATATATGAAATAGCAATCACTTTCGGATCAAAGATGAGATCAACTTAAAGAGAAGTGATGCCCCGAGGACAAAAAAGAAAAGAAAACATACAAAGGCTAGGGAGGGGAAAAAAAGAGTGGTGGCGGGGTAAATAAGGTTGCTAAGTAATGTAATGTAAGTGGTTTTTACGTGAGAAGTTTTGCCATGTATACAAAACTACACAAAATACAAGTAAAAACCTGTGAGGAAGACAAGCATGTCCAAAATGTAGGCACAATCATTGCCACATGGCACGATACCAAAATGTCGGCACAATCATTGCCACATGGCACGATATCACTGGGAGTAAGGGCGTAGATGAGCATCATATTGGCTATTTTATATATGAAATAGCAATCACTTTCGGATCAAAGATGAGATCAACTTAAAGAGAATTGATGCCCCCGGGATAAAAAAAAAGAAAACATACAATAGCCTAGCCTAGCCTTGGAGAGGAAAAAAAAGAAAAAAGAGTGGTGGCGGGGTAAATAAGGTTGTTAAGTGCAAAGGGTAGGGCTTAAAACCTCTCCGTGCGCCGCCTGGCTTTCTTCTTCTTCATCCGCGGATAGCCCCTGTCTGTCGTGCAAAGCCTTAATCCGGTCAATCGATCCATTCATGTGGCTGAAACCCTAGATATGGCGCAGATGGTCCTCATCTTGGTCTCGCCCTAGGGCTGTCATCTTTTTTCGACCTGCTCCATGGCGAGCACCAGGAATTTTTTCGATGTCCTGCCGTCGGAGGAGCCAGATGATCCTGAAACTGTTATTGCTCGGATCGTCGTCCCCAAGCAAGTACTGCCCACCTCGGCAGCGCCCACATCGGCCAAAAAAGCAGCTGCGAAACTTCCTTCCAAGCCTTCTGAACGTGGTAAGTATCCGTTTGCTTCTTTTTGGTTGTTTTTGTTCTGTCCAGTTCCTGTCATTTTGGCATACGAAATTGATCTATATATAAACATTAGATTCATGGGTTTATCATATGGTTTTCGTTTTTCAATGCTGGTCAACAATGTTTGATTGTGAATAATGACAATGCAATAATAATTCAGTCATCTTGTCATAAGATTGTTTCTCTCTTAGATTAAATTCTAACTTGAGCTATGTTTTTGAAGTGAAAGAAGTTCAAAAGCCTCAGGGAGAGAGAGGTAGAGGTAGAGGAAGTCGTCGTGGTGGTGGACGTGGATTTGGGGGTGAACCACCTAATGGTGCGTCTTATGACAAAGGAACAGGTGAAGGTCTTGAGCAGGAGAATGATGGGTTTCAGCGCGGAACTGGTTATGGTTATGGCAGTGGGCGAGGACGTGGTAATCAGAGTTATGGCTCAAGCCCTGCAAATGACTTAGAACTCAATCGAGGACGAGGTGCAGGCAGATCCCGTGGACGTGGCCGTGGATATTACAATGATTCTGATAGTACATTTCAGGGCCATGGAGGACCTCAAGGAAAATACAGTACAGAAGATGGTCAGAAACAGGAGTTTGGGGATGCTACAGAAGGTCCTCGAAAGCGGGACTTTGGTCTCTCATACAGTGCTGCAGATGATAGACGAGGCTATGATTCATTTGGCTATGGGTACGTGAGCGAGTAAAGTCTATTGTTTTCTGTTTGTCAAATTTTGGAGGGGTCTTTTGGCTATGGGCATATGTTCATAATAAAGTATGTTACAAAGCATTTTGTTATTTTGGTCGGAGCTTATTACCACTTTTGGTTTTCTGGGAAGTCGCAGAGCTCGTGGCAATATGGAGTATCCTACTACTGGCGAGGGTAAAAACCAAGAACAAACATGGTGCGTCCTAGTAGTTCCCAGTTTGGCCTTAATACTTGATTTCTCATTAGTATTGGATTGCAGGGATATTAGTAATGCAGATGGCAATCCTGCGGTGGAGGAAGAGAAGATTGATACTGCACCTAAAGAGGAGGCTCCTGTTGCTGAATCTGCTATAAAAGATGAGAAAGATGAAGTCAATGTTAGATTCTTATTGTCATTTATCTGTTATTTTAGTTTTCTCATAGTTATATAATTCCAATATATAAACCAATATATAGCTATACATTATATGGTGGTTAGGTTATATGTGATGAGTTTGTAGATTTTACTTTGTTGCGCTGAATTGGTATGAACTGCAGGAAATGACATTGGAGGAGTACGAAAGAATGCAAGCTGAAAAAAGGAAGAATCTTCCTGCTCCAAGTCCCCAATTGCGTCAAGCCAAAGTAGATAAAGATTTTGAATCAATGCAACTTATGGACAGGAAGACTGATGAAGATGCTGCCTATGTGAAATTGGTAAGTTGCTTCACATTTCTATTATACCTGTTTGTCGTTTCACTATATCTAGACACGAGTGACTGTTCATCTCTAAACAGTTCTGTGCTACTTCTTGTTTTGTGGAGACATAAGACACTATATCTGCCTTAGTTTTGATTGGAGTTCTGCCATGCCTTTCCCTTGTGTCTTTCAAATTCATTGTAGCGTGAATCTAATCTGTATGCACGAGGTCAGATGCGTGAGAAAAATAATTACGCTTGACCAAGGGCAGTGAGTCTAGCTGGTTAATCTTGTCAACTTCAAACAACCAATTGCTTTTAACATTGTGACATGATGTAAGTTTGTGGTCTATGCATCTTATTCAATACGAAACTCTTAGTTACTGTAGGATTAGTATAAAAGGCTGAATGTCATGCCAATCAGTCGTAGCTTTATTGTTCATGGCTGTAGGGTTTTGAGAAGGAGAAATCTAAGAAAAAAGAAGCTGCTGAAAAGGAAGAGAAATCCAAGAAGGTGACATCCATTGATAGCTTTAAAATTTGTCATTTTCCATTTCTGACGTCAGTTTGTTTGTGGAGTAGTTGAGTATTGAGTTCCAGTTAAAGCCCGCTGAGGGTCTTCGTCGACGAGATTTAGGAGCTGGTCGTGGACGTGGCCGGGGAAGGGGCCGTGATAGTTTTAATTCTTCCACAAATACAGCTCCTACTAAAGCTGTGCCTTCAGAGTTTACACCAGCCATTGAAGATCCTGGGGAGTTTCCCACCTTAGGTGGAAGGTAAAATGATTGCCTGGTCTATATGACCAAGCGATCTTTGCTCAAGCAGGAAGCTGTCACTTATGAAGGGAAAAACTGTTTTATATCCTTTGTGCTGCTTTGTAATCAGAGTAATCCTGGCCCTTATATCCATAGCTTTGTTAGTTTGTGAAAGTGCAGGCAGCTTATAGTTTCTGACCATATTTAGTTTAATTTCATGTTTAAAGCTGGAAGCCTTGTAGTTCAGTACGGTAGTTCCACATTTTTGAATGGGAGAGTGAAATGTTGCTATGAGAATATGTCCCGGCATGGTTCAGTTGGTTTCTAGGTTTATGTATATAACATTATTGTACAATATTCACGTCTTTGTTATCTTATGTCAAGAAAATGTTGTTACTTGGTGTTTTCGTGATATGTCTGTCAGATTATTCACGTTACTCTCCATGTTTTCCTGTTGACTGTCCTGTAAAAATGACGCGTAAGCGTGAAAGTTCCACAGGTTTGCAAGTTTTTTATATTTTTTCATGTTTATTAGGTGCAAACTTTTAAATCCCTTGAAATTCACACTTTTGATATTTTGAGAGATAAGCTCTTGGTGGGTGCCACTGCAAGCAGCTGCCCTGTGTTGAATGAAAGTGGGGGTGAAACCTGCAGGAGGTGTCACCTGGTATGGTTAGCACGGAAATTCAAAATTGTAGATCTTTTTAAAACGCATGTCTCGAGAGGCAGCAGGTTCTAAATGAGTAATATGCACAAGCTTGCATGATCATTAATGCTTGGCATTGTTGGAGGCCCTCTATATAAAGAAAAACAAACCAGTGTTAGGGCGAGGCAAACTTTCCTGTTCTGATTAATATATTGTCTTAATATTTCTATCTACATTGTATAAAAATTTCTCTAAGTTTTCTTGTTATGCAGTTTAGTCAAATAAGAATCTTTCTTATTTAATTTAGGGAAAAACTACAAAATGCTCTTATGTTTTGAAAAAATTCACTCCTTACCCCTAAGTTTTGGTAATTTCTTGGGATGCCCTTGGTCAACGTATATGCCTCTAGAGAATTTTAGATATTACTAAATGCCCTATAGTTTTTAGTATTTCATAAAGAGCCCTTACTAAATGCCCTATAGTTTTTAGTGTTTCATGAAAAGCCCTCAAGGGATACTGTTTTCATAATTTTTGGGAAGTTTTTTTTTTTGGAGAAAGCGATTTTGGAGCAGCGGCCTGCTTCAACGATTTGGAGTAGCGATTTCTTCTACGACTTGGCGCAATTTTCCACATTGATTTGGAGTAGCGATTTGCCCCAGTGATTTTCCTCAACGATTTGAAGCAGTGATTTGCCACATCGATTTATAGTAGCGATTTGCTTCAATGATTTGGAACAGCGATTTTCCACACTGATTTGGAGTAGCGATTTGCCCCAGTGATTTTCATTGACGATTTGCCACACTGATTTGGAGCAGCGATTTGCCCCAGTGATTTTCCTTGACGATTTGGAGCCGGGATTTTCCACATCGATTTAGAGTAGTGATTTGCCCCAGTGATTTTCCTCAACGATTTGGAGTAGTGATTTGCCACATCAATTTAGAGTAGCGATTTGCTTCAATGATTTGGAACAACGATTTGTCTTAGTGATTCGCCCCACTGATTTGAAGCCGCGAATTGATTTGGAGTAGCGATTTACCTCATCCATTTGCCTGAACAATTTAGAGCAGGATTTGCCTCAAAGATCTGATTTAGGATTTTGCCAAACATAAAGGGCATCTAGGGAATTACCATAAATCTTAAGGGGCATTTAAGCAATTTCAGAAAATACGAAATACTTTGTACCTTGACCAAGGGCATCCTAAGAAATTACTAAAACTCAGGGGTATGTAGTAAATTTTGTCAAAACATAAGGGTATTTTGTAGTTTTTCCCATTAATTTAAAAAGTGGGGTATTGTATGCTTCTTAATTAATTACTACTTAAAAAGGAGCATCTCCTACTAAGCCTCAACATACTTGCCTTACTCTGGGCGCCTAGCACCTGGGGCCTGTGCCTAGTGCTTTGTTTTGTTCCAACGACTGGCTTAAGTGCCGGCGCCTTGTTTGCTTTGTTCCAGCGCATGCGCCAACGCTCTGTTCTGCTTTGTTCCAGTGCTAGGGTGTAGTATCAGGGGATCAGATCGCTTCTTTGCTTTGTACTTTTGATGGAATATGTTTCAGCGGTCGGCATCAACCTATCTGCACCAGCGCCAAGCACCCAGCACCGGAGTTGAAGGATGTACCTGCTTGTTGCGCTCCTGTGCCCTCTGGAGTTTTGTCACACTGTTTTAGGACACGGTTTTGGCATAGAGCGCAACAGCTTATATTTTTGGATTTGTGAACAACCATGACCATTGCGGCCACGGTTTTTTTCCCATGTGGTTTTTTCATCCGGGCCGTGGTGGCCATG
>JAANSK020265728.1:0-11999 GCA_011763485.2 Isoetes engelmannii
GTTAACCCTCCACTACCCATAAAAAAAAATTATTCCAACTTTTGCCCCAGACTCCATATTTAATGAAACTTTGCTTATTCGTGTCATAAACTAGCAAAGTATAAAGGTTGTAACAGTGGTCAGTGGTCTTGAAGGTTGAATCCAATGGGAAACAGATTCACATTCATGGCTATTGGAACAATAGCAACATAGATTCACCAGATAGTGTAAAGCAAAACATATTAATAACAAGGCATTGCTATGACTCCTTTAATGACGAAACTTAAAGCTTCTTCTCGGGTGCATAGTCGATGTACATAAGCCTTTAATATTGTTAGTATGCTGACTAAATCCATTGTTAGCATAGCAGAATCAACATATTGGTTATTGCAGTAGACACGGATGTATAAGCGTTGGTGTACGTAAGCCTTTAATATTGTAGGTAAAGTGATTAAATCCATTGTTAGCATGGCAAAATCGATATCCTGGTTATTGCAGTAGGCACGCTAAAAGGATTTATTTTCCTGTGTAAAACCCTCAGAAACTGCAATAGCATCATTGAGAACCTGCAAAGTTTTATTGCTAGACTTAGCAAATCATTTTAACATCAGCTAAGGGGAACATTCCATTGGTGATACATGCATGCCTCCCAAAAGAATACCACATTTGTTTTCTCGAGTTCCCTTGTGACTTTTGAATCAATTTCAGCATCTAACAAAAAATATGAAGAAGAAAATGAAAGGTCCCTTATTCTAAAGGCATTTTGCAGCTACTATGACTTTCAATAAGGAAGTCGGAGGCCCTTTTGCAAAATCTGAATAGCAAGAGTTTCATGGCCTTCATATTTATAGATCCCAGCACATCGAATTGAGGAAAGAAGTGTTGCTCAAATAGTCTATAATAGATTTGGATGTTTACCTCGAATGTTTACCTTGAAGGTGGAAAACTTTGCTTTGTGATGCAAGAGAAAGGCAAGCAATAGCAAGAGCAAGGATTAAATAGGGTTGGAACTGATGTATGATCTGGTAGAAAGGATTGATAGGTAGGTAGGTAGGTAGGTAGGTAGGTACTAATTTTAACATCATGCAACTATGCAGCATCCAACTGGACATATGATCACACACCATGGTTGGGCCCTGCCCCCCACCACTTTACATTGCGTCTGTGGGATTTAACGCAACAACAACAAAAGAAGGGTATGTTTCATTCTGTGGAATTGAAGCAGGAACATACCTGTGGAGAGCAAGGAGGTATCCAACAACCATAGTTTAGTCTTGATTGTCCTCTAGGCATTCGATATGGCAGACTGCTATGTCCGGCAAGAAGGAGATGATATGGTGCTGCAACAATAGCTTTGCACTATCTCCATTTCTAAAAGCTCATGCTGACCAAAAGAAGAAATAAACAAAGAAGAAGGAGAATCCTAGGGGCCAAGAGCAGGTCGTGAACTACCGGACCAAATCCGAGTAGAAGCAAATCAATGCAATTAGAAGCAACGGGCATCCATTTTTCAAAACATTTCTAATTTTTATATAAGTTAGATTAGGAAATTAGGAATCCAAATCCAACGGTGCTTAATAATTTCAGCTGATGTGTCATGTCACGTGCACAGTCTAGAATTGCAGGAATTATTGTAGAGGTGGTTAGGCAAGCCTGCGAATAATTTTCTTAAAATTAATCTGCTTAGGTCAAACCTGGAATTTTGAAATAAGAAAATATTGATCTAAAGAAGAAATCTTCCCTTTCTCACGCTGTAGGTTTAGAGATGCTCGAGATTTACAATTTGCAAAGTTTTGCACCTTAATATAAAAAAGTTCCAATCTAGCTGAATTCTTCAGTGACATAGAAGACTTGAAACGAAATGGCAGATTTACATTTTGCGAAGTTCTACACCTTAATATAGAAAAGTTCCAATCTAGCTGAGTTCTTCACTGGCATAGAAGACTTGAAACAAATTGGCAAGTTTATACATGAGCTATTTGCGCCAAATAAAATGATTAAACATTGCACTTTGTCTCGTAGCCATTTGGCTCATGTCGACATTAATACACACTTATATAAATTCCCCTACAAGGACAGACTTCGAAATGCCCTGTTACCTTGGCTGGCAAGTTTGCCCGCAAGAACCAATCTCCACAAGATGCTATAGTAAAATTTATAGTAAACTATTGGATTCTAAGGTAAAATAACCTGCCCTTTACCAAATATTTTGTCAGCAGCCCAATGCCTCCAACCGGATTTCAACGAGGGCAACAGACATTTGTCGAGACTAACTCGGACACTTTTCGAACCCATCAAGGATTTAATTTGATTTTTGAGAAAGATGCAAAACAAATGTAGAAATTAATGCACATTCAAACAAGCAGAAGGGGTAAAAGCGAAAGGACCAGTCATATAAAATTGGTCGCCAAGAGAAGGCTTAGAAAAGACGAGCTTGCTATTATCAAATCTGATAGGAATCTTGCAGTTAGCATCACTGGAATGGGATATGTGAAGCAATTCTGTAGCTGGACGGGCGGTATTTGGATATGGAAGAAACCTCTGTCGTCGCTATAAACAGCGCTTTCGCGTTTTTTCTTACAAGAAAGTCCCACAAGAGCATCTGCAGAAAATGCAAAATTAGCCTAGTTTTTCCAAATTCTTTACAAGGATTTTCTTTAAAAGTAGAACTGCATACGCTTTAAAGGCCTGGTCCATTCGCCTGAGCAATCTTGGCAGTACACATACCCTTCCACATACATTGGATTGCATCTTGCATGTTTCATTAATAGGCTTGCGACCAACAGCATTAGCACCACGGCTTTTGAGCCTGACATTTTGGACAGTGCGTTGAAACATTCAACAATTTGTTGGTATAAATCCTCCCACAACATGCTATCGTGGTTGTTATTGTTTCGATGAACTGTCCCAATCCTTTCTAGGTCCCATCCAGGTCGTGCTGGCACTTTGTATTTCGTATTCAGAAGTACCTACTCTATGTCCTTCCATGTGGTCCCTTGCTCACCACCAAGGAATCTGCATCAGATGGACGACGTCTTCTTGGCATGGTGGCTAGCAGGGGGGAATGCTCCAGTTCATATATGGTGGGAGCATCGTATACGAGTTGGGGACGTCACACTACTCATACAAGGTCCTTTCTTCACAGACATCCTAGCTCAAAATGCGCCCTAAATCCAAACACTAACAGAGCCCTAAATTAAAACTCTTAAGAAACATATTAGAATGCTCACGAAACATATTAGAATCCAAACTATGTGCTTTTGGAAATACAAGATCCGCACTGCTATACCCATCTCCACGTGGCCGCTCCTTCCCGACGAAAAAACTTTCAAAAGGGATCCGTGAAAAAAAACCCTTCCAAAAAAATCCTTCACTATGTAAAACTCAAACCCCATTTTCTGACATCAGCAATATATGCTTTTGGCATACTTATACATGCCAAAACCGTAAAGGACAGTTAGGCACTGTTCAGCCCTGCACTCCCGTCATATGCCACCACGTGGCAATATTTGCCCCACTTTCTTTCCCCGCAAGTATATTTACAAACATTCTCTCTTTTTAGTTGACGGTTCTCTCCTCCCACCGTCGAATTAGTGATGCGTGGCATAGAACAATGCCTAACTCTCCTCCACGTTACAGGGAAGGTCACTTACGTGACCTTCATGCTGTGTCAACAGGGCTTCGCGTTGTCGTGCGTCGCCTTGTTTCCACAGCAGGATGGTCACGTAAGTGACCTTCTCTGTATACATAGACTGTATACATAGACAATCGTATCTAACACCTACCCTTTCCTCAATTGCAGAAGATAATAGTTAGTAAAACTTTTAAAAGCATCTTGATAGTTCTCCTTAAAAAAAAAAAGTTCGCCAAATCGATGTTCTAAAATACCCCATTCTCAAGAATGAACGGAAGGTAAAAAATACGAAGGCAGCCAAGTGTCAAAGCATGCAGCTGTACTTAAACACCCGATGATGCTCCAAATCCGACAAGCGATGGCGAGTTCAAGGCTGTGGATCCTGTTGTCTGTTATGGCGCTCTGTGCAGTGATGCATGTGGCCGAAGCAAGGAGGGATCAATGGGCTCTCAGGCACACGGTAGAAAGGGAGGAAGAATTTCAAGGTCCTCTAGCATATGAATCCGAATCCAGAAGAAGATCTGGAAGAAGAGAGGAATCTGAAGGAAAGGAATTTGAATCTGAATCCAGAAGGAGATCTGGAAGAAGAGAGGAATCTGAAGGAAAGGAATCTGAATCTGAAAGGGGGGAATCCAAAAGCAGGGGAGAATCTGAAGAATCTGAAAGAGGGAAATCTGAAGAATCTGAAAGAAGGGGAGAATCTGAAGAATCTGAAACAGGGAAATCTGAAGAATCTGAATCAAAAGATTCAGCAGAAAAGGTTGCCTCCTTTCTGGACCAGAATGGGCTGCCAAAGGGCCTCTTTCCAGAGACCATCACTGCCTACAAAACAGAAGAAGAAAGTGACATGTTTGAAATAGCCCTGAAAGAGCCTTGCTATGCTAAAATTGAAGGGGAGGTCTGGTATGACAAGATTGTGAGAGGCAAAATTGGTCCCAGCAGAATTGATGACATCTCTGGCATCAGAATCAAACAGATGTTTGTTTGGCTGCCTGTTACTGGCATCCATGTAGATGATCCTGATTCTGGTTTTGTCTACTTTGAAGTTGGCCCCCTCACCACCAAAATCTCTGCTTTGGCTTTCCAAGAACCCCCTCAGTGCTCTGCTCAGGCTACTTCTTGAAGCTTTCGGTTTATTTTTTGGAAGTTGGATGGTTTTTAGTTGCAACATGTTGTTGCTCACATTTTGGTAGGAAATATTGCATGGTGGTTTTCCAGAATGTTTCTATGTAATTTAAAGTCTTTATAATCTGAGGATCTTCATAAACTTTGCTTCATAAGCTTTGCTCAAGCTTAAGTATTGATATTTGTAAGTGTTAATTTCAAGATATTTCATATACTTGGTTTCATAAGTTTTAAGTGATGGATGTTCATAGGCATTAGGTTTGTTCAAGCTTAAATGATTGATGGAGGATTTGAAGGTTAAAAAACTTTTTAGTTTTGAATGGCTATTCTTGTAAATGGGGTTTTTTTACTTTTAAGAGTGTTTAGAATGATATTTTGATGGAGCATAGGTTCTTTTATGTATATTTTTATTTATTTCATATATAGTGTTTACATATGTCTAGTGTAGTGTCTTGCATGTTTGGTGTATGGTGTTTTTTTACATGTTCGCGAGTGTGCTTGGCTATTTATTCGAATGCTTGGAATGAGTTGCGAAGTTAAAGCCTTTCACTCAGGGTCAGGATGGGTGTTGTGGTCTATTTGAAAGCGCAAAAGATTGTGTGTCTTTATGGGATTAGCGTCAGGATGGCTGTTGTGGTCTATTTGGAAACACAAAAGATTGTGCGCCTTTAAGAGATTGGATATTTTTTATATTGTTGCTGCTGCTGTCCTCCAAGATGCACAAGTTAGAATTGTGAAGGCCTCTATCATTGCTCTTTGCTCTTCGCTTGCACTTGCCAAGTGACAATTGATCTTTGACATCTATTTGAGTTTGTTTTATGCATAGGAAGTTGCCCTACTCAGTGGATCATAATTATCCTTTGAAATTTTAATTTCGTCTGTGCATTTGTATCTGTATTTTAGCTTGGATTTTCAATAATGTTCGACGTCTTGCAAAAACTAGTCAAAAGCACGTTTGATTAATTTTTAGAGAAAATTACAAGTTTTCAAAATGTTCTTTTGCCTCTGCAATAAGTAATTTGTAATGTGAAGCTCCCCATATCAATGTCATAAAAAAGGGCGCTAATTTCTAGCTATAAAATAATAAATGTATTTTTTTCTTCCAAATGATTGGCAAAGACATCTAGCCCATCATATTTGCATGCCAGACAACTAGAGGGCCACTATCTGCAAGCTATCTATACCCTATACTAACAAAGCAACCAAACATGCAAAGAACCCTAGCATAACCCTCAACGCTTGAGCGATACTCTATTGTACCAACTAACTCTTTGTCTAATACATACGTCTATTCAGCAAAAAAGCCAGCACAGAAAGCACAAATACACAATCGACACCCTAACACCCTGATTTATCCCTTAAGACTATATTATCCCAAACTTGGCAATACCAAGCCTTGCATGCAGATCTCCCTGTAATTGACATGCCCTTGCACTATCTCGCAATGTCCAGCACAAAAATAGCACAAAAATACCACCTGTACTAGCACTTCCTAAACATCAAACGACTCACAATAGAACATGTTCATATCATGCAGAACATCTACATTTCTGTCATATTGCCCTTTAAATCTACTGGGACTAAACTCTAATATGTGATTCAATGTATAGCTTCCATTCATCGTGACCATGTTTGAAGCACTTTATAGGCAAGTATCTATTTGTCTATTATGCCTTATCTAGATGAATCTTCTATAGCTAGTAGATACAGGAGCCGTGGTAAGAACGTACACCACTGCATTATTCGTTTCTTCATTAAGATTAGATTGCAGGCGCAACATATCTGCAAAAAACTCCATTCATGTACCTAACACTTCAGTTACTGTCGCCCTTGCTATCAATGAATGTGACAATTGTTCTCCCTACAGCCGACATAAATTAAACCCAACAATGCTACCTTGCTTACAAATAATACGAAGTAAAAGGCATGTTACATGAGCAGAACCATATTAAACGGACAGGTACTCATGTCACCCTTGTATTACTGGACAACCATGTTTGTGTCTGTTGTATATTAATGGCATAGAAGGAGCTGACATCATCTTAGAATGTCGTGATACAAATATGGAATCTTATTAGATGGGATTAGAGGATGGCTATAGACAAAATCATTGGTAGACTATGAAAAAATGCACAAGGTAGACTGGAATTGTATTGACGAGAAAAAAATCCAATGACTTTCTGCACTGCTCAAACAGTGGTGATTACTGACACACTTAATATGTAGGATGAAGGTTAACTCCCATTATGTACAAATTTACTATGGCCAGTGGCACAAATATCTTCATCAAAGGAAGTTGAAGATGAACACTGCTTTCCTATAGATTCCCTGCCTATGAAAGAGCCCGAGAATGATTTCACACTCAACGTATAGATTTAGTTATGCTTGGACTTACTTTTAGGTCTTTCTTCAAGAGTTTGTCTATGTATATACGTTTGAATATTCATGTTTTTTCTCTCCTAGACCATGAGATGGTAAATAGCATTATATTCTTATATCATTATTACTAGTTCTAAGTCATTAAAAATTGTTAATACATGTTAAAATTAAGGGACCTATATCCTTCAGCCAAGACAGATTTGCAAACCAACCGCTAGGACGTTCTTCTAAAGGATATATAAAATGCAATACACATGCATGAACCAGTGCCTTAGCATAAAGGAATACTGAAGCTCCACCTCGCCGGTGCTTCATTTGAAACACCAATCTCTTATCGTTATATGTTAGAATGCCATCACCCAATATACGAAATGATTTACTAAAAGTTTAGAGGAGTCATTTAGTCACAAAGATGCAATTTTTTAGGGGGCATTTTCACCAAATGGCATTAGGAAGGACCATCATCTTGATGCGTGTAATTGCAAACCCGAGAATAGGACTGCGTCTATCTAGAATTGCATAAGAAATAAAGATTATATCAACGTCTAAGAACAATGATTTCTATTTATGTGACTGTTGTCTCTTGCCGAGGCATTCCTTTATGGATATCTTTCAAAAAGAAAATCTTCAATTTCCGCGGCTTCTCATTTTGTTTGATGAGGATAAAGATAATGGCAGACTTAGCAAGACGACAAAGAGTTCCTCACATACAACTTGTAAAAACGAGTATAACCTTGCTACGGAGTCAATAACTATAAGACCCTCTAGGCATTGGAACTTTACTTCCAGCTAACTATGCTTTAATGGCCAAAGTAATAGAGATGAGCAGTGGGTCAATGCAGTAGAGCACAATAGCTGTGCATTAGAAAAGACATATGAAAACTCACCCGCTAATAGATATAAATTGCATACTAGGGTATATAAAAACATGGTGGCAGTTGGTAGACGTGAATATCACAAAAAATGGTTCGTCGCAAAATGTATAATAATGCGGATGCACACTGTATTCTCAATTTGTTTGGACTCAGAACCTTTGGTGCATGCAAGGTTTGCCATGCACGGTGCATGCACAAACAATGTATGCATGCATTACATGCACTCCTTGCATGCATGCATGCATGCACGCATTACATGCACTCCTAGCCTGCATGCATGCACACATTGCATGCACTCCCAGCCTGCATGCACGCAGTGCTTGCAATGCATGTATGCAGTAAGGTTGCATGTTGAGCCCCTTCTTAAATTAGAACAATGCAAGACACATGCCTCACTTTATTGAGACCTCTCAAATTCTGGTTTTTGGCTGCTGATTTTTGTTTAAGACTTAGTATAATACATCCGAGTAGAGAATTTAGAATGAGATCCTTGGACGCATAATGCTTAGTGTTGGAGGCTAGTAGAGTGTAGGAGGCAGATAATTGGTTTTATCATCTGGGTTCAAATCCCAAGCTCTGGAAATAATAGTCGTACCTCTCGAGGAGAATCTGGATGTGTCTTCCAACGATTGAGCAATCTTAGTTCCTTGCAATAAGCTTAACTTTCTTCGGCCCAATCCAAACCTCATTCCTTACAGGGACTTTTCCGGATGACTGGTGTCTTGTTCTTTGAACATTCATTACTCAGACGTGGATTTTCTTTTCAATGGTAAGAATACATCGCGATATAGCAATTAGGTGTTGAGATTCTTGTTTCAAGACACTCTAGTCTGGGACTACTTTAAGTAGGACATGTAAGCCAAGCTTGAGCAAAATTGATTAGGTATCGATCTGCTGAATTATTTATTGCAAATTCAAGCTTACTACTAAATATCTTTATCATCACTGCAATTAAGAAAAATCCCGAAGATTTTTGTACACATTTTGTACATATTCCATACATATTTCGTACATGACATATTTAAGCCATTGAAAGTAGCATTTGTGATATCAAAAAATCCATTGAACTTAAACCCTCCAAACCGCCCAGTTGTTTTTGCTGATATTCGTGCAGGGCATCTAGCGGTTGGTGAGGACCCGCAAACACATATGCACGTATGTATGTATACAATGCATATTGCAACCTTTGATTTTGTGTTGCATTTGGAACTATAGTTAAATAAAACTTGCTAAAAATTTGAGTCACGCTTAACAATGGCCAAGATCGCCCGAAATTGACATCCAGCGGTCTGAGCCTACCGATGGACGCCATGCACGAATATCAACAAAAACAACAAGCACAAATAATGATTAATGGTTAATGTTTTTGTGGAGCTTAATTAAATGCTAAACTGAAATAAGAAAGCGGTTCATAAGGAATCCCAAAAACAGAAGGGGCCATGACAATCTTTTGCTAGGGTATTAACATCAGCAACATGCAACTGGAACATCACCTTGGAAGGCACAAATCAAAAACTGTTTTCGTGCAAGACTGTACAATGCCATTTATAATGCTAATAAGAAAGAAATCCTTTGGCAAGAAAGAAATTTAAGTGAAATAGGGCCATAATAGAGCTTTGAATCCTTCACAAGCAAGAGGGCCATAATAGAGCTTTGAATCCTTCACAAGCAAGATCGTACTAAATTACAAGCAAGAAATAGACATCGGCCTGCAGAAATCATTAAACAATCTGCCTCATCTTGGATTCAGTAAAAGGGGATACACACTAAAAGTAAAGGACAAAGCTTACCTTGGAGGCATGTATACATTCTCTCTATCTGCTCATTGTTCCTAAGAGTTTTGCAGCACCAGATGTTCTGGAATCCTTGCAATGCTACTAGAGTTGTCATACATTACCATGAAAAATGAAGAGTTCCTGCAGATAATCCTTATAATATGTCCTAGCTTTGATTCACTTTTGACAAACTTCAAGAAACATGCAGATAGCACACCAACATCAGCTGGATATTGGCTTTCTACATTCAAAATAAGCTCCTCTTTTCCAGTTATGCCTTCTCCCTGCAAGATTATTTTCTTGTTCAATTCCACATGCATAAGAGATTGCTAAATAGACACTAGACAATAGAGAAACCTTTTTCTTCTACAATAAATGGACAACAAATTTGACAAGGTATCCTCAACAGTCTTCTGGTTAAGGTTCATCAGAACAACGAAAGCCCTTTGTAAGACGACTTTTGCATATTCAATTTTATACTCTCCAAGGCTAAGAACGTCATGCCAAGGGCATCACAAAGCTCTGGCACAATGGTTAGGAGAAGTCCGAGTTCCTGCAAAATCCAATCCAAAAAATGTTCATAAAAAACAACTTATTCATCTAATGGGCTACAAGGAAAATAAAAGAACAGTACCTGCATCGTCACAAAACCACACAAAGCACCAAATTTTGTTAATGCCAATGCCACCTCAGGTATGTGATTGGCATCTTTGTATATATGGGGTTGGCTTCCATAAGAAGACTTGATGCTTGCAAGTCCAAGCAAGCATTGATGCCATTAAAAGAGGGACATGAAACTTGTAGAAATGCTTGTGGAAGCCTAAGCTGTGTAATAAGCTACAAAAATAAGTAAGACATTGCAGGAAACATTATTCTTCATTGTATGATATAACCTGCTAAAGGTCGTCCATGCCTTTCGTGCATAAATCAGTAATGTGGCTGGGTCACAACAACGCAAATCGAGGCAGGCATAACTTTCCAAACACAATGCAATGCTTCTCGTGAACACCGTGGAATTTTCATGAATTACCTTGATCCTAGATGAAATCTGACGATTCTGGGGCTCTCCACCTGTACAAAAATCTTACCTGGCGGCAACGTGGACACTTTGAAATTGCTACCATGAAAAAGAAAGGGTCCCAGCA
Source organism: Isoetes engelmannii (assembly GCA_011763485.2). Taxonomy (NCBI): domain Eukaryota; kingdom Viridiplantae; phylum Streptophyta; class Lycopodiopsida; order Isoetales; family Isoetaceae; genus Isoetes; species Isoetes engelmannii. Next base: position 10,913 of record JAANSK020265728.1, read on the forward strand.
GATAATCCTTATAATCTGTCCTAACTTTGAATCACTTTTGATAAACTTCAAGAAATATGCAGATAGCACACCAACATCAGCTGGATATTGGCTTTCTACATTCAAAATAAGCTCCTCTTTTCCAGTTAGGCCTTCTCCCTACAAGATTACTTTGTTATTCAATTCCACATGCATAAGAGATTGCTAAATAGACACTAGACAATAGAGAAACCTGTGGGATGCCACCACTACAAGAAAATCGGGTATCCCGCGACGTCAAGTCGCCACGTCTGTGCGACGTCGCGTTGCAAATTGCAACGTCGGGTCACACAGACGTCGCGATCCGCAACGTGGCGTTGCATAGCCGTCACGTCCGACGTCGCCGGACGTCGCCTGGGATGATACGCGACGTAGATGCGACGTGTGGCCGACGTCTGCGACCACGTTGCCAAAACCACGTCGCCAAGCGTTTATTTACCGACGTCGCCTCGCATGCGACGTCGATAGCATGGCCAGCGTGGCATGACGTGGCAACGCTCATACTGACGTGGCAACGCTCATACTGACGTGGCCTCCAATTCGGCACGTGTCCGCTTGCCACGACATCAGGTCGCATGCGACATTGACGACGTGGCAAAGTTTATCTGACGTGGCGTCCACTCTGGCACATGATCCACTGGCCACGACGTCAGGTCGCATGCGACGTTGAGGACGTGGCATAGATCATGTGACGTGTCATCCATTCACGCACATGTTCGCAGGCCACGACGTCAGGTCGCATGCGACGTGGGATGACGTGGCAAACTTTAACTGACATGGCCTCCACTGTGGCACATGTCTGCTGGCCACGACGTCAGGTCGCATGCGACGTGGATGACGTGGCAACGGATACGTGACCTGGCCAATGGACACGTGACGTGGCGTCCGACGCTGTCGTGACGTGTCAGAGTTGATCGTTGATGAACGTTGCATGCGACCTCGGTCAGAGTTGACCGTGTCAGAGTTGACTGTTGGCGGACGTTGCATGCGATGTCTGTAAATTTTGAGTATATAAACCAAGCATCCGGCCTTCTTGTTGTTAGTGTTTTTTCCTCCTTCTAGGTGCCCT
>JAANSK020265750.1:0-11998 GCA_011763485.2 Isoetes engelmannii
TGTATTGTGCCGTCGCATGTCCATTGGATGCTGCCTTTGTGGCGCGACGTTAAAATATGCTTCCTTCCTTCCTTCCTATGCACAAATAGACAAGGGGTTTGCCACATCCATAATTGATTTTGTAGCGTTCTATGCAACCATTGATTTCTTCGATACAACTTTGTTAGTAGATCGTTGAGACAATATCATCATTCTATTTTTGTATTAACCCAACCATGTCATTAGGAAATCATTTTAGTTTTAATATCACTTGGATAATTTAGAAATAGTGCTCCACTGTAGTTAATCGCATAATTGGTGTTGTTTGTTATGCTCTGTAATGGGAAACACACATTGGGAACAAAAAATGCATATTCTTTAAGTGTCCTTTAGAATTACAACACTCCTAAAACTAAACTTAGCCCGCTGCCTATGAAACTAATGGAATTTCGGAGTTGACGTATGAGAATTGCAGAGTTAATGGATAGTTGTTGTGTAATAATTGCTCCAGATCCTAATCTCAAGGTCAGTAAATTCGTTGGTCTTACTGAACTTTTCAACTCATGCATGGATTGCTGATGATAGCTTGTACAAAGCAATTGGCATATACAGAAAGGTTTGTGCAAACTTGTTCATCAAAGATGGTCTAATAAATGCACTCAACTTTCTGTCTGTCTTGTTAAGACTGCTCCTATTTTATAGACCTAATCTAAAGACATGTTATAATTATAAATACATCCAATCAACTAATCTAGAAGGAAGAAGCCTTGCAATTTATTTGATGTACAACAACTATCACAACAACAAGCATGCTAGCATGCAACCCAACATGAGAGTCTTCCAGTTCGTTCAGGTTGTAGTTCGTATTCTAAATGAGATGCTTTTTCTTTTTCTTTTGAAAGGTACGTATTTATTTATTATAAGTTTTGCATAGTATAAATCCTTATTGAAGGCTCCACAATAGATCGCTAGAAAGTTATTGCAAGCTTGGCGTCGAAATGCTCTTTATGGTTGTAATACAAAATCTCTTGAGCACATGATTGGGGAAGGCCAGGCCTTGGACGACATAGAACTAATAGGTCCACCTGATGCTATTTGGTGCTATTACTTGGAGAGCACATTTGCAAAATTAATTTAAATGCACACAAATAAGAAAGAGATGGAATTGACCTATGCTCATGTGGAGAACTATATCTTGTTTTCTAGGATCTTCCATTTAAAAAGTTTAGACAATGATGGTTTGTTACCTCTAGAGCGTGCAACTATGCATTTGCAATCACCTTTGAGACATGTCAATCAAAATGTGTTTTTCACGTCTATACTTCATGCAAAGTCTCAACCCATAGCTATTGACTTATGGGAATCATGCAAAAGGTATGGCATGATTGAATGGAAGGATTTTATTTCTAGAAAAAGTGTATTGGTTGGAGTTCACAAAAACTACATGTCTTCTACCAATGCGAGCAGCGAAAAACAAAAAAACTAATTGCATTTGAGACTATTACAACAAAATTGCCGGATAGGCTTCTCCAGTTGCATAAGTGTGGTAATGTTCCAACCTAGTCTCTTGTAGATGATGATGTGGCAATTCAAGCTATAAAACGGGGTGGTTGCCCCACATCTAGCATCACATGACGCTTACTGGTATGCTCGAATTAATGCAGTTAATGAGAAGGATAAAAGAATGAAGTTGACTTGGTTAGAGCGTCAATGTTTGGGAATTTCATATGTGAAAAAGAGATGGCAGTCTTGGGATTGTCTTTTAAGGGTATTAAACGTTATGAAGGAAGCTAGAGGAAAAAATATTTGCTTCTCTTTGGTTGAAGAACATTCTAGTTGACGTACTTGAGCTTTGTTGTCTCCTTTCGCTTTGTAAACATAAAAGTTCTATTAGGTTTAGTTTCAGTTCAATCTTTTGTATACTCATGTGTGTGTGCAGCTCAAAATGCCTTGTTTTGTTCATGGATTTCTACCTTTACCATGATGTCGATTATTATTTGTCGTGGCTAACGATTTTTAGGGCGCAACATGGCAATTTATAGGACGCAGGTTTCTCTCATTGTTAAGCGGCAATTTGATTTAAATCTCTGCCATTCATGACACTTCTTTTTTGTTTTCCCTTTGTAAAATCTTTATGGATGCCCAAAATATTTGCATTTGAAAAAAATACAAGAGTACTAACACTATTAAAGCAACAATAAACTATTAACAAGCATAGCAAATAAGACATCAAATAACCTTAGCATATTTGCAAAGTTTAAATAGTTATCGAACTAAGAAGGAAACCTCGATAGAATACAAAGTTGTGATAACTAGCATGTAAAAGCATCCAAAATTATGATATTGAACATGTATATAGAAATAGAAAAACCATTTCAAAAATTAATGATGATGTCTAGAGACCATCGTGAAGTCGCGAGTGTATATAATTAAATATAGTAAGAAATAGCAATGGTTTTGCAAAATCAATATGTGTTGACAACCAGCATGTAAAAGCATCCAGAATTGTTGATATTAAAAATGTATATAAGAAACACATTCAATAAGATGATTTCTAGAGACCATTGTAAAGTCTATAATTCATATAATCAAATATAGTACGAAGTAGCAATGATTTTGCAAAATCAATATATGCATAAAATACATCTTTTAAACTATTGATGGTTTCAAAAAACTATTATGCGATTGTAGGATTCATGTATTTAAACATGATATGAACTAGCAATGTATTTGCTAAATTAATGTACACTTAAAAACAACCTTACAAACTAATGATAATTTCTAGAAACTAGTTTAAAGTTTTGAATTAGTACAAAAAATATGCTATGAACCTCTATTGGTTTTGCAAAATTAATATATGCATAGAACACATCATCTAAACTATTGATGGTTTCAAAAAACTACTTTATGACTGTAGAATTCATGTAATTAAATATGATATGAACTGCCAGTGATTTTGCAAAATCAACGTACACTTAAAAACAATCATACAAACTAGTGATGATTTCTAGAAACTAGTCTTAAATTTCGAATTAATACAAAAAATATGATATGAACCAATATCGGTTTTGCATAACTAGGGCAGACACATGGTTTTTTTTAACATTGTGGATTGTTGCATAAGAAAACCACATACATACTGGTTTTCATGCTAATTTTTTATACAAGTTCATTTTTGGGGGCCTTGTGTTGCATCAATATGGGGTGGCCTGTAACAAAGGACAGCTTTGTTCCATGCCTCTATCATCCTTCTCAAGATTTTTGAGGTACCTGAGCATGGGGAGAACTGAAAAAAAGCAGAGTCTGGGAGGGCATGTTTCAGGGTATGACTGCCAACTGGATGGGACTCCTGAATCCAGTACTTGATGAGCCTTAATGCAGGAGAAGCAGTTTGAGTATGCAAAGCCCTCCAAATCAACTTGGCAGCAAAAGCTTGAGCTTGAGTAAACAAGTCCTTACAACCTAGACCCCCCTCTTTCTTGGGTTTGATCAATTCTGACCATGCAACCTTATGAGAACCCTGTCAAATAAATTTCTTAATGGCTGTTTCTATCTGCATGTATGATCCCTTGTCTCATACAATAGCTGAAGAGAAATAAACATGGGTACTTCCAATCACAGCATTAGCAATTTCAACTCTTCCAGCTAAAGAGAGGGTGGGAGGATATAAATTCAGCTTCTTCTTGATCTTGGCCACCACAGGCTGCCATAGACCTTGCAGGGAACTGTTTCGAGCTAAGGGAATTTCCAATATTGAGGTCCCTCCAGAGTAGTTTATAACCTTAATTCCCTGGATACTTTGGACTTGAGTATCCAGAATGATGGCACACTTAGCCCTGTTAAGAAGAACTCCAGATGCTGCACCAAAGCTATCAAGAGCATTCAAGAAGCAATTCAAACTATCATCCCCCTGCTTCAAGAAAACAAAGGTATCATCTGCATACTGCATAATGGTGAAGAATCCACTGTCCCCAGGCAGTTCAAAACTCCTGATTTTCTTTTCTACTTGCAGGTGAGTGGCCATTCTGGTAACAATCTCTGCCACAATTAAGAAGAGATATGGGGCTAATGGACATCCCTGTCTAACACCCATTTGACAAGGGAACATCTTTGTTGGAGTGCCATTGATGACTAAAGCTGAAGAAGCTTGTACATTGAAGCCATGCACCTTTTGATACAATTCCTTGGGAAAACCTAGGTGGAACAAAGCTTTCTCAAGGAACTGCCAGCTGATGGTGTCATAGGCCCTCTTGAAGTCGAGCTTCAATAGCATGCAGTCCTGTTTTGATGATTTGTTCCAATGAAGGCCTTCAGCAGCACCCACATAATTGTCTAGAATGTTCCTTTGAGGAAAAAAAGCAGATTGGCAGGGACTGATTACCTTTTGTAAAATAATTTTCAGTCTATTAGCAAGGATTTTTGCCAGTACCTTGTAGGTAGTGTTGGTCAGGGATATGGGTCCCCATTCATTAAAGTTAACTGGACACTCCACCTTTGGGATAAGGGTGATATGCTCAGCATTTATAGCAGGATGAAGACTGCTAGCTCTCCAGCCCCCCTGAAAAAAAGTGGTTAGAACCTCCTTCATAAGGTCCCAGAACTCCACATAAAATTCAGGTTGGAAACCATCTGGGCCCGGGCTTTTCCCTTTAGCCATTGACTTAAGGGTTTCCCATATTTCCTGCTCCTTTGGGGTTACCAATAGGTCCTGATCTTTGATTTCATCAGATATGGGGATATCTTTGAAAATAAATCTCTTTGGAAGAAATGCAGATTGGCAAGTAGAGATAGTTTGCTGAAGATGATTCTTAATCCGATCAGCAATGATCTTAGCCACTAACTTGTAAGTGGTATTAGTTAAAAAGATGAGCCTCCAATCATGAATTGTGGCAGGCTTACTTTTCTTTGGGATCAAAGAGATCATACTTGAGGAGTAAGCAGGAGGCAGGATGTTAGAGTACCAATAGCCTTTGACAAAGGTGCATAAGTCATGCTTGAAGATGTTCCAAAATTCCATGTAAAACTCTTGGGGGAAGCCATCAGGGCCTGGTGCTTTGCCATGCTTCATTCTAGACAAGGTCTTAAAAATCTCATTTTCAGAAGGGCAGTCGAGGACCTGATCAGACATGGTTTGTGAATGCTGGATAGTATTAAAGATATGAAACTGGGCATCAAACAACATCTCATCCCTATTATCCTCTTTAGAGTAGAGACTCCTGTAATTTTGCAAGAAATAATTCCTCACAGAGTCTTCATCAGTAATGATATTACCAGAATTGCTATGGACTTGAGTAATTGCATTATTAAGTAATCTTTACTTAGCTTTCTTATAAAAAAAGCAGAAGAAGGATTGTCCAATTCCTTAGCATACGTGATCTTGGCTTTCAGGGCAAGACCCCCTAGCACAATGTTCCTCTAAGTTCCTAATTTGGATCTCAAGTCTGTCTTCTTCTTGGTGCTGAAATACATTGTTTGGATCATCAATAAGAAGCCGCACAGTCCTAATCTGTCCAAAGAGCTCCATCTTAGCCTGATCTCTGACCTTCTTGGCGTTTAGACTCCAAGCCTTAATCCATCCCTTAGCTTTCTTAAGTTTGGAGTAGAAAAGGGCCATGGATTGGTGGTTGGCAATTCCAGGCTGTGAAGAGTAAAAGTCTCTAAAGTCTGTACAGAACTTGGTGTTGGACAGAAGGGAGGAGTTGAACTTGAAAGAGGTCCTGGTCTGAACCCTATACAAAGCCAACTTCTTGAATTCAATAATAATAGACTGATGGTCGGATAATGTTGCACCCTCATCTCCTGTAACAATGCAATTGTCTAGAAGCTCAGAGGAACAGTTAGCAATGTAGACTCTATCCAAGTTTCAAAAAGTTCTATCCTCCCCTTTTCTTTTGTTACACCAAGAATATTTGATGTTGGAGCAAGGAACATGATAAAACATGAATTGAGCCAGAAGACTATTACATGAGTTCCTTTCAACCAAAGACATGTTATTTTTGTTCCCAAGCTTCATGTCCCATTGAGGAGTATTGTTGAAGTCTCCAGCCATAACCCAGTCAATTTGGGGTTTTTGGGAAATAACCTGAATGTTTTCCCACAAAGTCTACCTTTCACTAGGATCAATATATGCATAGACATTAATCACACTGACTTTATGATTGGCATGCTCAAAGATAATAAACTGGCACCTAGAATTCGAACTGTTAAAGGTTTCTATCACTGCAAGATGGAACCAAATGATGTCTAGACCCGCCTTTGTACCATTGGCTTGAATGACAGTAGAAATAGCACCATTTTTAATCCAGATAGCCAGGTTATTTGCTTTAAAGTAGGGAAGGTGGTGCTTTTGAAGAAGAATTAGACCAGCTTTATACTGCCTAATACTAGCCACAAACCTTCTTCTTTTGACAGGGCCTTCAATGCCTCTAAGATTCTATGAGATAACCTTCATTGAGGGGTACTTTTGTTCAAAATATATGCTAAAGAATCACCTTTACTTCTTGTGTTCTTAGCAAGGCCATTATAGTTATCATGAGTAGGGGTATTGTGAGAAGCTGCTTCACTAGAGGCATTCTTCTTTCTAGCTTTCTTCTTCTGAGTTCAAAATAGAGGGGGGAGTCTCTGGGATACTATCTGGAATATCGTTTTTGAATCTGGGCATTTAAAGTAGTGTCACCCTTTTGAGGGTTTGAATCCAAATTGCCATGTATGTGCAGCTGAGAGAAAGAGAATTGGTACGAACCAAATTTGAAGGCTCCTCTCCTTGTTGAATTGGGCGTAGCTTCCTAGTTGGGCCATCAGTAGTAGGAACAGAACCTGCAAGGACATTAGACTGGACTGCCAAATTACTTCTATTGTTTTTTTCCCTTTTGAAGTACTCAACCATGGCCTCTGCTACAATGTTTTCCATAAACTTATAGCTCCTTTCATACTCACTATGGGACTTTATAGCATCAGGTGTAATGTTATTGTCATAGAAGTCAACCTGGGTTTGAATTTTATGGATAGAGAAGGCATGGCCAGAAGCAGGTGCCAAGGTGAGAGGTTGAGTAGGAATGACATATGAAGTAGAAGATGAAGTGGCATTAGTAATGGAAGGCCAGCAAGCAGGTGGATGGGACAACTTGGTTTGGGGAGCATCTGATCCATTGATTTCAGACCGAATTACCTCATACTTATCCCGTTTCTCATTGCATTCTTGAATGAGTTTTCCAAGGTATTCTTCATAGGAATGTTCTTCCTGGCTATCAGAAACATATTCTGTACTCTCAATTCCTCTAGAGTCTTCATTACTTCCATATCCTAAGCAGTTAACTGTGTTGTTGCAGTTGCCGTTGTGTTCTGACATAGAGGGAGCTATATAGTTATCTCTTGTCTCCTCCTGTGTTGCACTTCTATTTATTGAACAACTAAAACTTTTATCCCCTTGCACCATATCTACTGCATAGTCCTCATCTGAGTTATCTTGAAGGACTTGGTACGGATTAATATCACCATAACTGCTTAAGCTTTCATCATCTGTATCTGAATTCGAGCCTGAGTTATCTTGGTCATTGAAGCTTGACTTGTGCTGAACTTCTGAAGAACTGTTATCAACACTCAGATTACCTGTTTTTGTAGCTATAAAAGGCTCTTGCAGCATAGGTTTGTTATTTCTATCTATCAGAGGAGAAGGAGCAGACCTCATGTACAAGTTGGTTGTGGGACTATGTTTGTTGAATTCTGCTACATAGTCTCTTACCCTGAATGTAACCCCTTTCTTTTTGTGTAAAGTCTGACTATTTGTTCTTTGATCTTCAGAACTTGGCAAGTGCTTTGGGTTACCGTTGGGGTTACAGTTTTCCTTCCCCTGATCATAAATCTGCAAACCCTTATTAAGAACCTTGACATTTCCATACCTTGCAGCCTCCCATCTTTGCTTAAGAACAGTGGTAGAGTGCCTCCTAGATTCCTCCAATTCCTTGTTTGCTTGAACAATTCTGTCGTGTTGAATCTTTTTTCTCTCAATTCGCCTTGAGCACCAGTTCTGTTGCCATATCTGCTATTGGAATTTGAGTGATGAAATGCCTGTAAGTTCATCAAGTTATGATCACTAGGAAACCCGCCATCTTCTTGTTGAGCCATTGTAGGCCTACACTTCGATCCTCCATGTAGCCTAATAACACACCTCCCACACTTTGGTGGTATTCCACTCCATCTCAGTGGAATTGTCCGCTCCTTTCCAAAGAGGTCCATGAAAGTGATCTCTAGAGGCAGAGGCTTAGGAAGATCAATTTGGACAAATATCCGAGGAGGGGAGTGTGGCTTAAAATCAGCAGAGATAAAGGCCCCTATAGAGCTGAATAAGGACTCAAAGCACTCATTGTTCCAGTAAATAGGACTTAGTTTAGTTGGGATTATGGAGGCAACATAAGGTAAAGAGGCTGGTTTGGCTGTGTCGAAATGGTAGTCCCATTTCTGAAATTTGATTTGAAATCCTTGGAAGATTATGAAGCCTTTTTTGAGCAATAGCTTAGCCAAGCTATCACAATGAAATTCTATGAAGAAAGAGCCTTTAAGCCAGAAACAACTACAGATTTGCATGTTAGAGTCCATAGAAGAGATTTGTTTAGTAATAGACTCTAAACTAATATTTTGGACCTCAGACCATGCAATCAAGGCGTTTTTCTTAAGCATGCATAACCTGCTCATGCAAGATTCAAAATTTAGAGAAATGGTTTTTCTCTGGTCAGGTTAGGATTTGGATTGAATTGATCCTTTATGTTTTCAAGCTCTTGAACCCATCCCAAGTTTGTAAGCATTCTTTTGTTCGAATCTTGTGGGCTTGTAACAGGGACGTCCCAAGTTCTCGAACCAGAGGGTGCTATAAAATTTTCCACGACATTGCAATCGAGGTTGTCGAAGGAATTTTTTCTAGAAATTGGGTCGTTACAGTGAATAGAAAGGGCAATTTGGGTTTAACAGTGATGTGACAGGCTACTGGGAATAATTGGGAACAGAGAAGGCAAGAATTTAAAAATGACACTAAAACGCACTTTTAGGACCTAAAAGGAAAGGGCAAACAATCTTCCACTGCCATTTGATAATGATTGAGTAAAGCTTCCTGCAGAAAGTTGGAGTGCCAAATCCGACTTCTATGAAGAACAGAAAAACTTATTCTGAGAAGACCTTAACCCGAATCATCCCATCAGTCCAATTAGCATAAACATTGAAAATACCGGCTGCCATAGCATTTGTATTACCCGTGAATTCCCCCAACCATAACTCAATCAATTGAACTTCAAAATCCTCGGAATTGGGCACAAAAGTGTGTTTTGGATGGAACAATTCATCCGGAAATACCTTGGTAAAAACTAATTCTTTCCAAAGAACTGAAAATGCTCCTCTCAAAAATCCACAGGTAAGTCTGCCTTTGTCTTTGATTATCGTGAAGAATTTACCCTCCATGTCGTGGCATTGAAGATTATCAGTCCAATTAGCAGGCCTTCTACACGGCCTGCCTACAATTCGTGTGAATTTCGCACTCAGGCTACAGAGCAGGCAAATTTTCGAACTTTTTACCAAGAGGTATACTATAACAGAAATAACAACCATTTCCAAGAAAAGTGGCGCACGATGTCTCACCAATGATGTTTTACCAGATGGGTGCATGTTGAAAGGAAATGGATGCCTTTTAATCTATTCTGTTATAATTTACATGTAACATAGAGCATGATGTACGTTCTCACTTTTAAAAGCAACCACCCAAATTGATACAATGGTCATTTGTTTAAGAGGTTTTCCTTGCTTGATAGGGCATGATGTACATTCTCACTTTCAAAAGCAACCACACAAATTGATACAATGGTCATTTGTTTAAGAGGTTTTCCTTGCTTGATTATGTAACACATTAAGGCCGAAGCGTATGAAATCTCATACAATTGGAGAATAATTTTGTGCTATTCTAGCATTTTGTGGTATTCAGTGCCCGATTAGGAGCAAAGGAAGAGTTGTATGATTTTTCTAATGTTGCTCATTCTCGCTTTCACTCAATTTTTCTAATGTTGCTCAATCTTGCTCTTTGCTTCTTCTTTTTTCCTAGTCTTGCGCATTTTCACTATTTGGTTTCATTTTATAATGCAACTCATTTTCTCTGCCTATTAAGGTTTAAAGCAAGAAAAGTTTGAGAACCGCAAGAGTCTTTATCATTGCCGATGAGTTCCTAGAGCACAACAATATATCATAGTATTATAAGGACCAATATGTTATTGTAGAATCGTTCAATGTCTGGAGCACAGTAAAGCAAAAAAGCAAGTCAATATTCCAATGTGTGGAGCACAGTAAAATAAAAATCAAACTATGCAGAAAGATCAACTATAAATGTAGTTGTACCCGTCCTGAAAGGTTTTCACGGGAAAAACCTTGACATTCAGGTTTTCACGGGAAAAACCTTGACAGTAATAAGTATGCTAGTATACCGTACAATGGTAGTAAAGCACAGATCAAACTGCACTGGAAGACACAGCCGAGTCTGTGTATCCATGACCTCTCGAATATATGATCCTTGCAAGCCCATGGAGGCCGTGTTCAATAGCACATGCAAAGACTGGTCTGGCATAAGGAACTGAACATATCGTGCCCGATGATCAGATGCTGGGCAGACCTGAAGTGTATGGAATTCGTCCTCAATGGCTCCCTGCTGGCAACATTGACAGATCATGTCCTCCCCAAGAAGGGTTCACATTTTTTTTTGTGTAAAAACCATCAGCATGGAAGAAATGGTTTTCTTAATTACTAAATTGCATACATATACTTACTCCGCAAAATACACTTTTTTTTTGTTTGGTTGCGTCGGAGATACACAACGGGTTCTCTATTTTTAACTAGGTTCTTATTTTTAGTCGTATATAAACAACATTTTCACTAGATCCAGTGAATTAAGTAGTGTTTTATATGGTTTAAGAAATACGGGTATGTAAAAATACTTTATGGGTTATAAATATAGGGGATGACTGGGATGTATGAGAAGGGTTTTTTGTTGTGAAGAGTGGTAGATAAGAGATTTTTTTATGACCCTAGGAATGCATATGCCATATCCAACATATATATAGGTTAATATATATGCAGTGCTTTATTAAGGTTAAAGATCTTTATCTTACTCTATTGAATAATGCTGTCAGGATAGGTATCATCGGAGCCCCAACCTATTTGAGAAGTTATGCCTGCATGCCATCCAAATCTGCTGCTTTCCCATTAGCTAGGTGCTGTAGGCCCATTATAACATCGGCCTCGGTAATGATCAGTACTAGACTTATCTGTGGGGGTACTGCCACCCGATGCCCCAGTGGATCATAAAGCTGTTGTAAGTATTGCACCCATTGTTACAAGGTGATCTTCCCTGTCGGTTGCAGATGCTAGCTTAATATCCATCTCTAGAATGTCCTAGGTGACAATCCAAGAGATAGAATATACTCCGATAAATTACCTTTGACCATCAGAAAAGGTCAAAATTTTTGAACGATCTTTGAGTAGTGTGTTGATGCTAACTCACAAACTTGCACCCTAACTGACTAATGCCTCGAAGGGTGTCACTTGACATTAAATTATCTTTCTTTCCGTGCTTCTGCTTAGATGGGTCAAGGCCGAGGTCGAGGTCATACAAAATCATTTTAGTTCCAAGCCAGTTGTAATTTCTCGTGTTTGAATCCTTGTGTTCTCGTGGCCACTGTATCATGTATTCTAGATAGGTTATTCAATCTTGCTGCAATTATGTTCATGGCAACTATGAGGTGCAACAAACGAGAGATTATTTCTTTTTGTGACAACATTCTTCTTTATTTGGAACATTAGAATGCTCTTTCCCAAATAAATGCTACAAACATTAAGCATTGCACATGGGGTAGATAACACCCTGGCCAGAGGGCGTTATGGGAATAAAATTCGAGGGCATTATGGCTATGGCGTCGCATGCCCTCGCCATTATGACCATGGCCATAATGCCCGAGAAAATGTGGGGGGTCTTGGAAATTGGGGAGCTGCG
>JAANSK020265761.1:0-11998 GCA_011763485.2 Isoetes engelmannii
TGTTTTCTGGATCAGTAGAGTGAAAGTTCTCTATTTGGCGAGATATTTTGGGTATTGTGGATGGGAATGGTGGGTTTGTACATATATAGTGATGCAATTCTTTGATGGAGTGAGCTTGTTATCGGCTGTTGAGGTATCTCTGTCCCGTTGGAGCAGTTCTTCTTTCCTCGTCACTCATTTTGTAACATTATCATTCTTTTAATACATTTGTAACTCAGTTCTTAAAAAAAAAAAAAAAAGGAACCACACTATTATATAGATACTCCAGAAACCCATGAAACCATGGATACAAGGCTTGGGGAGAACGAACTAGCTCTGGGTTCGAGTGGCATTTTACCCCTAACCACAACTCATCTGCCATCGTCATCGTATTGTTAAGGTATATAGGTGCAGCTCACTTGCTACAATATCATATGGTCACGCTATCATCAAATCCACACTTATTCATGAGTATTTGTGCTACCTGTATATTTGTGCTCTCTACTTTTGCCTTGCATATGTGGTTGGGTGGTTTGGTTCTAGTGGGCATTTTCTCCGCTCAGTTTTTAGTCCTCCATATACTCTTTCCGTCCAAAAGAGTAATAAAGGTCCTTGTTCATCTTCTTTATTAAAAAGAAGTGGCTTTATTTGTGTGCCGGAATGGCGCATGTGCAGACGCATGCGGCGTTCCCTTCCCGGTTGCGTAATTTTTTTAGTCATCTACGTTCACCCTTATTGCGCCCTTTCTCTCCATGGAATTTTGAAATCGAGCCCTCTCTTCCGGCTATGGCTTTCGTAGCTCCATCGTTTCTTCTTTCTCCAATGGATTGAGTTTTTTCCAACCCATTGAAGTTCTATTGGTAAGATTTGTGCTTTGGGCTCTACAGAAGAGGGAATGGTATTTAGAACTACTAATATTTTTATGCAAGTTTCGAGCGGCAGTGTTGAATCAAAGATCATAATGGAGTTGCTGCTGGGGGCGTTCAGGCCAGACGTCAAGGTTTTTGGTACCTAATAATATTTTTTTTTTATTTCCGTTTGAAGGGTCTGATGCTGGGTATATGTTGAAGTAGGTGTTTTCCCAGCCAGAACTATTACTACCTATCGCATCTATTTCATAGAAAGGAGGCAGACAAATGTGGAAATATCACATCAATATTGAAATCGAGTTGCTGCTAGGGCGATCAGGTGGATTGAAGTGTCTTCTGATGCTAAATGTATGATGAGGTAGCCATTTTCTCAACCGAAACCATTAATATTTTTGATAGAGAGGATTTGCTTCATATTTCTATTCATGGCTTTTATGCATATGTGTATATTCTCATTTTAATCTATCTTTGGAGCATAGACCATTCAAGTGGCCACCTCCAAGTCCTTGGCTTACATTTCAATTCGATTTTCGTGACAAACCTTAGTCCAATCTTGCCATTGTAATATCGTTTTTGTAAGGATGTTGTTCTCATACAACATGCTGTGTTTGCAGGATGCCATTTCACTATGAAGCTTTGTACATTTTGGAGCCATGCATCTTGCTTTAATCTTCCAAATGAGAAGAGTAAAAAAGTCTTCACATCATTGCAAGTACAAAAAGAGGTATTCTGGTTTTCTGGCATTGCATTGTTTTTTATTCAGCAAAAATGATATATTTTAACTATTGTGTTTCATATTTGTCTGCTCCTTTCATTTCGCATTGTATCTACTATATGTGTTTGTTATAGATTCAGATTTTCTACGTTTGTTTGCACAATTCAATCTGTGGCATGTATTCCACATTGTTTGAGACAAGTATTAGAAGCATAAGAAGAGATTTTGGCCACGTATATTGCAAGCTTCTGCCAATGGTTTAGTGCATCAGAAGTTTTGGGCAATTATGCACAAAGCTTATCTGTTTGCTTGCTAAAATATTATGTGGGTTTCCGATTCTTACATATGAGCGTGCGATCAAGAGAGGATCGCTTATATTGAAGATTCTACTAAAGATTTCGCAGATCACGAACTTTGCCAAGCTTGATTGTACAACCTGCATAATTAGAATAAATTCTACCAAGGTACATATATTTGCTCATGATTTTTGTTCTGCATTTAAATGTTTGTCTTGAAGTTCTAAAAGTGGAGCAAGATGAACCTTTGGATCTTAGATAATACAGCCATAGCAAGTAATCCATGATATATTTTGTTGGATATGCGTTCTTTAAATTCAACATTATATTATTTGCTACAGATTTATGAAGATGTCGCAAACCAGGTGTGGAATGTTTGCAATATCAGGAATCCTGGCAATATCAAGATCAATGCAGATAGTGTTAGCACAAACAACTTTGCAAGGAAGCATAAAAGAAGCAATAAAACAACAGAAGTGGGTTGAGACCTCCAGCCAAGCTTATCACGGCCAAATGAGAGCTATGTATTTCATTTCAAATTGTTCTGAGAAGTATAATAAGGTTCATATGCCAAGGGACATAAATTTATACACATGCATCACTTTTCATGGTTTATATATTCACAATAGTTCCGAAAATATTGCACATTTAATCCTTTTCTTAAAATGCGGCTAATTTTCTAATCATAAGATGGCTGCAGGAAGTGACGATGCTAAAGAACATGACGGCATTAAACTTCAAGACTAGCAGACAAGTGTTGTTGCAACTCCATCGCTTTTGTAAGTGCTACTAATCTATGGCTTTCAATTTGACCTCAAAAAATAGCTTTCCATCGCCAAGTGCAGTTTATTTGTTATTGCTTATGAGATCCATTTGCGATTGCAAAGCATACGCCTCCCCAAATTGCATTGACTATCTTCTTTCCACATGTTTTTATGGTTCGTACTCTGAATTTGTGCCTCAATAAGATCTTCATGTTCTGCATTTAGGTTTCTTAAAGTTCTAAGCACATTTACCCTAAGCCTCCCCTCCTCCCCCCCCCCTCGGTATCATATTTGTGATGAATTTCTTTGAAGCCCTTTCTCCTTTGAAATACACTACCTGAACTTATGTGTATGCCCAAAACAACCTAAAGCTTTCCACATGTTTTTATGGTTTGCACTCCAAATTTGTGCCCCAATAAGATTTTCATGTTCTGCATTTAGGTTTCTTAAAGTTCTAAGCACATGTACCCTAAGCCTACCATGTATCATATTTGTGATGAATTCTTTGAAGCCTTTTCTCCTTTGAAATACACTGACCATTATTTTTATGACTGGCCCCAAACATAATGGCAACTAGAAATCTATTTCAAAATGGAGAATGATTCTTGAACTGATTTTTTGTGTTATCTCCCAATTTTTGAATTTTATGACTGACTCCCAGACATAATGGCAACTAGAAATTGAAAAAGGCAGAATGATTTTCGAATATGATTTTCTGTGTTATCTCCATTTCTCCATTTAGTCATGGGCATACCAATATGGCTTAAGGTGTAATTGTGTATACAGTTAAGTAGTTTAGTTAAGTAGTTTTTATTCAAAGCATATTCCCAAAGCAATGTATTTTAGTTCTTTGTAGCTGTCAACTTAGAGGAAGCTTCAGTCTCTAAATTTGGTGCATCGGTCTTACCATATACTCAAATATAATTGTATAAACTGAAATCATAACCGGTTGTAATGTAGAAGTGTTTGGACTTTTGAGGGCATTTTTAGACCATTCAATTTAAAGTTGATGCATGTATTGAAGTCCCTGCATGATATTGAAAGACAAGCTCTTTTTATGAGTCAAGACCATCAAACATGTCAAATTGTGCCTATGAATACAGTTCCTTATAGGAATTATGGATATTAATAGGTCGTCCTGAACACCTAGCAAGAAAAAGCTAATCTTACAGACACTTGAAATACAATTGTTCGTTATGTTGATGTGTTTTGTTGTATTTGTTTTTAACCATCTTTCTTAGATCTGTAGTAAGACTGTATTCTTTGGGATAGCACGGGCTTGACTTTGAATACTTTTGAGTAATATATTTTGACCTTGGTAAAGAACTGCAACCAATAATGGATGCAACACAATCTGAATTTGAAATGTTATTATACTGAATAAACATTCATATATGGATAAGCATTTGATGATTAAACCCTCAACCTAAAGTTGCATGCAAAAGCCCCTTGACCACCTCTTTTAATGCAAGGTGATTGGGGCATCTGATTTTTTCCTTACTTCCACATAGACGTTGGTTTATTGTGAATAATCTAACATCATGAGCATGACTGGGAGATGTGAGTTGACATACAACACAATTAATGGTTATCTTTGACAATTAAAGGACATCAAAGTATTAACCAATTTCTTTTAAAATCATAAAATTGTCTAGGGCATCGCATAAATTTGAACTCATCTCATTGTAATGGTATGGTAGCTCAAACTCCATCCATTTGATAAAGTAATAAACGTTCTCCTCATTGGAACATCCTTATGTATTACACAACACTCCATGCTCTATATTTGTTTGAAGGGGGATTGCAAGAACATGCCATGTGCCGTCGTATGTCTTTAGGACGCTGGCTAGTGCTACGACGTTAAAATATACTTCCTTCCTTCCTTCCTTCCTTCCTATAGTCTTCATCTCGAAATAATTTCTGCTTTTGTCATAAGAATTACTAAAGAAGGCACAATGCCGTGTAAAGATTTAAACTTATAGCATTGAAAATTTAGTAATACGTGTTTGCAGGCACATGCTTACGGATTTAAGTTTCATGTGCTAAGAAAATACATATACAATCTACATATAGTACAAACTCCATTGAAAGACATATATTCATTTTGACTCACTACAATCTCTTACTCTTTTTCAGCCAACCTTACACACTATAGTCAACAATGTTTGTCGAATCAAGACACAACTACTAATGCTCGACATTGGATTAGGTTTAGTCGGTTAAAGGGTTAGGCTCTACGGGTTTAGAGTTTAAGGGTTTAGGTTTTCAGTTCTATGGGTTTATCGTCTGAGGGTTTATCATATCATAGATTTTAAAGAATTAAGAGGATGTAACATGCAACGCTGGATTTGAATAGATAATCATGTATATCAACCATGTCATCGATCACATCAAACAAATCGGTTAGACTAAATTCTATAAAACCACTCACACAAACATACCCAAGTACTTCTACCATCTCTTATTCCACACACACACATTTTTTTCACTTGCAATTGTGTTGACTATCTCCAACCTCTGTCATCTTTGGTAAAGCCTAAACTATCACAAACATCAATAAATCCCCTAAATTGTAGACATTACGTTGTCTTTCCGTTCTATACACACTATGCATTGCATTACTCCTATCCATTCCAGGCACATCCACGACTACATTTACCCATTACATACATCCACGACTAATGCCCGGCATTGCGGGGCTCACGTTTCTAGTTATTATCGTCGTCGTCGTCGTCGTCTTGTGCTTAAATGATTTTTTGTTAAGGGCATATCAAAAACATTTTCCTTGGGAACCACTAATTTGGCTATCATCATTGGATATAACTTCAAGATAAGACACTACTGCCAAAACTCAACACTCAAAGATGACACAACTTCATTCAACGTAAGACACCACAGCTAACACTCAACAATGACACCCCTATGGACATGTGAACTCCATGCTTGGTAGTATCGGGCAATTGTTACTAGTTTTTCTTTATTTTAAATTGTATTCACTAGAATTCAGAATTGCGAGTTGAGTGTTCGTAGTAAGAGGATTAGCCTGCAATCTTTATCAACAAGGTTTAGTGCTAGGCCGAATTGCATTTAAGGATGCTCCATGTATCTTAAATGAAAAATTTCCCATGAGGTTTTCCAATATTGGATAAATTCGTATGCATAAACAGAAATCATAACTTCCATAACATCGGAAGTGCAGAAATAACTCCTCTTATGTATTTGTCACAAAAGAATGATAATCCTTACATTAAAGTTGTTATGGTGAAGGGATCATCACCTTAAACCTTCCCTCCCGTATTATTATTTTCAAAGAAAAAAAAACTATGACAGCATCTAGGATTTATAGCAACAGTTGAGCAGGCCGTGTAATATAGCAGCAACAGCCCAAGAAATGAAATGATGGAGAAGCCGGGCATCATTTACAAATTCATCACAATGTTCCAAAAATAGGGTACCTTGCAGTCCCAGAAGGCAGCACAGCAGACTTTGGCTTGTTTTATGTCAAAGTTGATTAGCCGAAGAAACGGCAGACGTTAACAGACAACTCAATATTGGCCGCAGCAGGTCCTGAAACTTGAAAGAAGGTTGCCTTTAGAAGAAGCATCGCAATCACCAATTTTTCTGAGAGAAGACGAATTAGGGAGCTAGATTGGGATGCTTGAGCTTCTTGGTTAATGGCCAAAATTGCACATCTGCACATATTCCATCTCGTAGTCTACATATTTAGTCCAGAAATCTCGATACTGATTCATGGCAAGGTCTAGCCACGGTTTCATGTTACCGTTATAATGTATAACAGCTGCACTCTTGATCTTATCAACGCTAATAGTGGGGTTATATCCAAGCCCAAGTACATGCCATGACTTATCAAGCGCTTTTGTTGTCTTGTAAAAGGTGATCAGTCCTGGTGGCAAAGTTCCCAGTTTCCACAAAGTCCGGTTCTCGTTCTGCATATAAAACAATTGCATTAAACGCAGGCCCGAATCATCACATTTGGTATTCATCTTAAAATTTTAAAATAAACTCTAGCCGTTAGGAAAATTAATTTGAAACAAGAACCCTTAGCTACCAAAGATCAAGTTTGCTTACCATGGATTGCCAATAATGGTATTCTTCTGTGGATTTTTCCCTTCTCCATGCATTTAGATCGAAGAAATTCATACCATATGCCCAACCACAGGCTTTGGGATTGAATCTTGAACTGATCAATGGATGCGAGAAATTCATGTACTGGTGATATCTATGGAAGGAACCAAAACACGTTTCAACTGCGCCATTCACTTTACCATCCATGTCTATATTCCATAATCCTGTAAGATCTTTTTGAACTACCACATCGTCATCCAAGAAGAGAATTCTGCCCAGCTTCGGATACATTTCAGGAAGATAAAAACGAAGGTGATTCAACATAGAAAGATACTTGGGGTTTCGAAACTTCATATTAGTTGCATCTTTAGTTGCATTCTCCATCTTATTCTCAAAATAGAATCTCTGCAATTTGGCAGATTCTAACTGCTTCAACACTGGAACATAGGATGCATTCAGAAACTTGTAGTCCTCCACAGCTTTCACGTCAATATGTGCTTTGTGTGGTGGCCTCAACCTGAACCAAACTTGCATTGCCCCTAAGTTCATCTTGTCAGTCACAACATGAAACACATGTTTTTCTGGTTCCTTGGCATGTTTCACAGCAGAGTTCACCACCACAGATGCAGCAATGACATTATCAGAAAAGATAGCATAATGGTATAGACTGGGATCTTCCAATTCTGGTGCATCATTTGGATATTCATACTTTTCAGGATGAGCCACTCTTTCTTCCATTAGCCTCATTGCCACACAGTGTAAGCTCTTCGGAATAGACTTTGCAGCAATTAAACTAGCAAATGCACCCTGTTTCTTGGCCTTGATGAGCTGATCATTGACTGAAAATATGGTGTCCTTTAGCTTCTGAATCTTTAGCTGATTATCATATAATTCTTTAGCATCCAGTATTTGCTGCCTAGTTGTCTTTAATCTTTCTCTCAAATCACGTTCAAAGAGCCTAATAGTCTCGGGATCTACCATAGTACTGTCTAGCATAGCCCTGTTTTCTGGCCTATTTATCAGTTCTGTGTAGTTTCTTGCCTGATCTGTGAAAATGCGTACCTGTTTTGTCATATCCAGCTTAACTTTCCGGGCATATGCAGCAAATGCATTGACAACAGCAATTTGATCTCTAGCTTGTTTGTATAAGGCATCTGCTTTAAGCTTCAATGGATCTGTCTTGGACCGAAGTGCCAATATAGTTCGTGTTAGATAGGAATGAAAATGATCAGAGGGTACATAAGGAGGCTTGTCAAATCGAACGGAGACCTGCCACAGAGAAACACGGCATTAGACAGTCTTCTGATACCAGAATTAGGGCCTCTAAAGACTATGTTTGCCCTAATACATTCAAAGCAGAAAAAGAAGAGAGCGGCAGCATTTGCATTCCGATCTATACTGCTACATGTTTGCATTGCGTAAAATATTCAAGAACGGCGCAAATCTAGCTTCACCAAACAGTAAAGAAAGTTAAGAACTCACCGATTGCCGAGCAGTGCTACCTTCGCCGTATAACACAGCACAGGTAGTAAAGAATAGAAAAATGAGCATTATAGGAACCGCCGCTCTGTGAGCGAGCCCCTTAACCTTTCCAACACTCCGCCCGTTACGCGCTGCCATTCCAATGCACAGCTCCTTTGCAAAACCTCAGAAACCTAGCATAGCAGCCTCACATTACGACATATAAGCCGATTTTGTCCACCAGAATGAGCAATACCGAAATGGACAGACTTGCCAGATCCTGATCTTTAAACGGATATGATAAAGTAGAGCAATGCCAAGTAAATTAGCGAGAATGAGCTCAGAATTGATAATCTAAAAAGGGATTTCCGGCCTGCAGATCCGTTGAAATGAAAAGAGGGTCACGGGCCGGATTGCATCAGACCGCCATAGCCGGACCTCTGTTTTGGAGTGTATGGTGTTTTCTGGTGCCTCGAAAGGATTAAACCTGGATCTACGTGTTTAAAGGTGAAAGCCTGTTGCCGGCATTCACACGAGTGGGAAAAGGATTAGATGAATCCTTTGGTGAAAGGTAACGATCTGGGCCGTTAACGACCCGAGCAATTTTAGGAGCATCTGGGCCGTGCGCTATTTTGTGGCGAGGATTTAGAGCCGTGGGATCGACGTGAAGGATTGTGACCTTTTTTTTTACTAACATTGTCGGCGACAACCATGTCTTGTTGAGGCTAGGCGCCCCAAACGTGGGCTGATATAGGGAGCGGTGCTGGACGCATCAACATAGGTGTTTGTCGGCGTTGTGACGGGTACCTTCGCATGGTCCTTTTGGTCTTCGTGGATGTAAAAATACAATCTAATTTATCTAATCCATAGGATTGGAATCTATCTTTGCGTAATATCACCTTTATAAACTCTATTTACCTGGTCAATAGCCGGCTCGCAATAAGTCTTGTTTACCCGGTCATTAGCCGACTCGCAATCTATCTTTGCATAATTCTCACCTCTACAAGTCTTGTTTACTTGGTCATTAGCCGACTCGCAATAATATTACTCAAGATTCAAGCTTGGTGTGATATCATCGGCACATTCCAAGAAGAATACACGACAATTCTCAGTTGCGGACTTTCGATTTTCTAGAGGCTCTACATAAGAGAATATCTCATGCGGTCATTAGCCCTCCCAATGTCCCTTTTGTCCATAGACTCTTACAGCTATGCAAACCTTGTACTATTCTTCATATCTACATCTCGTACCGAAACTTATCCAATCAATCAACCTCAATTCCTGTCAATGCTATTCTTCTTC
The DNA here is from genome assembly GCA_011763485.2 of Isoetes engelmannii. Taxonomy (NCBI): domain Eukaryota; kingdom Viridiplantae; phylum Streptophyta; class Lycopodiopsida; order Isoetales; family Isoetaceae; genus Isoetes; species Isoetes engelmannii. The sequence continues at coordinate 9,473 of JAANSK020265761.1, forward strand.
TTTCCTCGTCGAGCGCCTTGTATCCTAGCCACCGCCGTGTTTGAACCACAGCATATCCATAGGATATCCAGTGTCATGTTTGAACCACAAAAAAATACACGGTCTTTGTTTGGCACTTAGTTTTTCATTTTAGTTTTAGTATGGTTCAATCACGACAGTGGCCAATATTTACTGGGCTCTCGCTTTCCTCTTCACTAGATTGATGCTCACTAATCGCTTAGTTAAAGCAAGCAGGAATCTTTGTCAAGTTTACTTGCGGTTACAGATTCAAGTTACTAAAGACATATATTCTTTAATTCCCATATGCCTACAGTATGTTGTGTTGTACTTTATTAAATATTAGGTGTTGTAGGTAAGAGTATTCTATAGTTGGAGCAGTGGGTAAGAATATATTATATATAGTTGGAACATGCACCAGAAGACTTTACGCCGCTTGCGCAATGAAGTCACCGTATATGTGGGGTATAACAACACTTTCCAGGCAAACACAATGGGACCGTGGGAACTTATTTGAACATGACACCATAACCAGAACATCTATGTCTTCTATTGCAATGTGTTATGAGTTTTAAAAGCATGTCCAAAGTTTTCCTACACTCATCCACAAACATAAATTTCTTATCTCATTAACACAGCTCTAATATAGTCTAAGTTCGTGATAGGTTCCATATGTATCGGCTTTATGGTGGCAAGTTATTCATCGTTCTGTGTGCGTTAATATTCTGGTGCACAAATTTTGCCCAGAGGGTTCTGCACTTTGTCCCTTATGTGCACATAGGGACGAGACAATTGAGCATTACTTCTTCCTGTGTCGACGTGTCAGGCATGCTTGGTTGTGGCTTCAAGGCCTCTTTTACTGCAATTTCAATAGCAGTCTAATCAAATGGCTGGGAAAATCTGGCCAAAAATGCGTTTCATTTGGCCTCTGCATGGGTCATCTGGTCCATTTTGAAAAGAAGGAATCTTCTCATATTCAAAGGTCTTGCTTGTTCTGATGCACATGTTCTTCTCGATGCCCCACAACGAATTGCCAAAGCATTCAGGTGCTCATCAACTGCTAATGAGGTAAAGAGCCGTATTCAGAGCATTATCTTTAGATTCACACGTACTCATGAGCTTTTGCGTGCTCTTCACACTGTTTAGATGTTGTATTTGAGTGGGGTGGATTTTCTCTGATGGACATTTTCTCCACTGAGTTTCTAGTCCATATGGTACTTCGTTTGTAACTTTCTCTGGATAATAAAGGCTCGCATTTTGTTTCACAGGTTTGATCCTCGTGTGTCAGACTTGTGTCCTTTGTGTCAGCAGTAAGTTGAGACCCTTGAGCATTGTTTTTTCCTATGCCCTCACCTTCAGCCAAGTTGGTCATGGCTCACGTCCTTGTTTCATGTGACCCTAACCAGTCAACAAGTGCTTCTGGCAGTGTATCCTGATACTTGGGCCATGATGTGGTGTCGTGCTTTCCACCTGGCTTCAGGTTGGTTACTTTGGTCTATTTGGAAGCGAAGAAGGTTGTTTGTCTTTCATAACTTGGACATTCCTGCTTCTCATATCTTACAAGAGGCTCAGGAGAAAATTGTTAAGGCTTATTTTTGTTCATCACTTGCTCCGGACAAGCGACATTTGACCTTTGCGGTGTATTTGCAAGTTCTTTCTTCTACTTAGGCAAGCCGTCCCTCTCATTGGGTCACGATTATCCTCTGAGCTTTTAGCCATGCTTGTGCATCTGCTTTGTACTGTGTTTTGTTTTCTTAATAAAGTTTGACGTCCTTAAAAAAAAAACAAAAAACAAAAAGAAAAGGTTCCATATGTATGAAATCCAACTTCCTGACGTATAAAGTTAAAAATATGTTTTTTTCATCTCACATTTAAATTGCGTACACGAATTTCAAAAAACAAATTCGAGTATGATGTATGCAAAAAAAAAAAAAAATACATACGCAAAAAAAAATTTGTATACGTGTTTTAGCGTCCTTCACATATGCGAATCGGTGTTTTCAATTTATTAAATTAAAAAAATCTTTGCTTATATGAAATGCAAACTACAACGTAAACAATTTTTGTTTTTGCATACGCGTTGTAGTAACTTTCGCATATGTGATGCGGCGTAGAAGAAATTATTAATGGACTAAAGTTTTGTGTACACGTTTTACACTATTTGGCGTACGCAAAAAACTCCGCGTATGCAAAATATTGCAAAACATATGTAAAAATATTTAGATAAAAGCGACGCGATTTTTCAGTAATCTTTCCGCAAGAGGTAACCATCCTGCACCCTATCTAACATGTTCCCCCTTTTTCTTCTTAGTTTTTTTTGGCAAATATTAATTAGATTTTATTCTTGTTTCTTTTTTAGTTAAGTCTAGGTGGAGCCTATGGTTAGGTCCCCGCTTGTCGTCCCCTTGACTATGAGGCATGATGATGGTGAGTGTCTTGTTCTATGGACGAAGCCATGCTTATTTTAGTAGAAGGAAAAAAACACGAAAGAAGAAAAAAAAAGGAGGGGAGGGGGGGGGGGGGGGGGGG
>JAANSK020265783.1:0-11995 GCA_011763485.2 Isoetes engelmannii
TAAGTTAATGAAACACTAACTTAAAGGTTGGTGTGAACCATTGACTTATTAATATGACATTTTTAACCTAACTTAAAGGTTGGTGTGAAGGTACCCTAAGCTGTAATTTGATCGATAAGCTGTAATTTGATCATAAAATGTAGACCTTATGAATGCAATGTGCAGCAAATAGATCATGCACAAGGTGGTAGTCATGCTGGGAACGATTTCTCAGTTTTGTCCCGAAAAAAGGATCGCATTTGCAGCTCAGTTTTGCACATCAAGGAAACCCTCAATATATCAGGATGAGCTGGGCAGGTTGACCTTTAACGAAATTGCTTCTTTGCTTCGGCGATGTGCCAGTTCTAGAGCTTTATCTAAGGGTAAGCAACTTCACGATCATATTGTTAGAAATGGATTAGGGCATGAGCGGCTTCTGGCAAATCTTCTTATGCAGATGTATGGCAAGTGCGGAGCCCTACATGATGCCAGATCGGTGTTTGATAACCTTCTCAATCCAAATTCTTTCTCCTGGAATATTATGATTGCAGCTTATGCTCGCCAGGGACAATTCAAAAATGCTCTTGACCTTTTCCAGCATATGCCAGAACATAATGTGGTCTCATGGAATGCTCTGCTTGCAGGATTTTCTCAACACGGACATCTTAAAGATGCCCTTCAATTGTTTCAACAAATGCCCAACAAGGATGCTATTTCATATAATACATTAATCATGGCATACACCCAGCTGGGCTATCTGAAAGAGGCAGTTGAACTTTTTAATTGTATGCCTGATAGGACTCTTGCCTCATGGAATAATATTCTTGCAGCTTATGTCCAGCATGGTCTGGTCAAGCAGGCCCAGGAATTCTTTCAACGAATGCCTGAAAGGGATGTGGTTTCTTGGACTACAATGATTTCAGGTCATGCTCAGCAAAGAGAGCTCAAAGAAGCTCTTCAACTCTTCCAACAAATGCCTTACAAGAATGTGATTTCATGGACTGTCATCATTGAAGCATATGCTAAGGAAGGGCACTTGGACCATGCTTTTGATCTATTCAAGCAAATGCCTGAACGGGATGTGGTGACATGGAATGTAATGATTTCTGTTCTTGCCCAGCGTGGTCAGGTTGTGGAGGCTCTTAATTTATTCCAACGGATGCCTGTACGGGATATAGTCTCATGGAATACCATGATTGCAGCTTATGCTCAGCAGGGCTGTTTAGATGAAGCTCATGAGCTCTTTCAACAAATGCCTCAGCGTAATGTTATTTCCTGGAATGCAATGATTGCAGCTTATGCACAGCAAAAACAAGTTGAGGATGCCTGTAACTTCTTTTTAAAAATGCCTGAGCGTGATGTAGTTTCCTGGAATGTGATGATCTCGGCATATGCTGAGGGAAACATGACAGATGATGCTCTGCAACTGTTTCAACAAATGAAAAACGAGCATATGCTCCCAGATAGGGTGACCTTTATTAATGTTCTTGATGCCTGTGGTAGGGCAGCAGCTCTGGTTGCAGGTAAAAGCACCCATAAATGCATTCTGACCTATGGATTTGAGTTAGATGTTATGGTAGGCAGTTCTTTGATCAACATGTATGGCAAGTGTGGAAGCTTAGAAAATGCACGAGAGGTGTTCGACAAAATGCATACCAGAAATATTGTTGCTTGGAATGTCATGATTGCAATATATGCTCAGCATGGGCATGGAGAAGAAGCGTTCAAGATGTTTCAGCTAATGCAGAAGAGAGGGTTTATGCCAAATGAGGTTACATTAGGTAGCATACTTACAGCCTGTAGTCATAGTGGTCAGGTGGATGGTGGTTGCTACTGTTTTGTGTCCTCTGGTGAGCATCATAATATAACACTAAATTGGGATCATTATAATTCCATGGTCGATCTTTTGGGGAGAGCATTGAAGCTAGATGGAGTAGATTCATTTATTCATAGCATGCCATTTGAAGCTGGTGCAATACCGTGGACATCCCTTTTAGGTTCGTGCAGAAATAATGGTGATGTGAAACTTGGACAGCGGGCTGCAGAAAACCTTTTGAAGGTAGATCCTGAAAGTTCTGCACCATATGTTTTGTTATCGGAGATATATGCTGCAGCTGGTCGCTAAAATGAATCAACAATGCAAGAAGTATTGTTGAAGCCAGACCTTACATAGTGATATTATGTAAAGTGGTTGGGAATATTTGATCTCATAGTGAGGCTCCATGGAGTACTTCATCAGCAAAGCTCCATGGAGCATGTGTGAGGGTACAAAGATACTGCACTATTGTGCATTGCTACACATCAGGAATACAAGCCAAGTATTTGGGGCAAACCAGCATTAAGGTGTGAACCTATTTGCAAATGCAGGAATTCATTTATTATTTTCTATTAATGCCAAAAAAACCTTACTAATAAATATGTAGCTGTGAGGTAATGGTGGATTAGATAAGCAATGTTTTAATTAAGTAGAAACAGGGAGATTATAAGAGCTAACACAGTAACTTGCTTATACTTGATGTCATAGGCACCGTGTTCCGATCTGCTCCTGTTATAGAACCTGTAAAGTTGGGCGCTTACATGCACTATCCTGACAATGTGCATGTCAGCTGAATGGGTACTTCAAGAAAAAAGGTTTGATCATTCTGCTTCTTTCATATTTCAGATTTTCATCAAATTTATTAGCTAGAGCTTATAGTTTTTCCTATATACAATACGTTTTGCAAAGCCATCCTTAAATCAGTTCCTCTGCAGGTGCAATTTGCTGTGTTGGGAAGGAGCATTGAAGAATAGATAGCTGCTTTAATAGTGATGCAATTGCGTTGTAGCATCGGATCCATGCACCAACATGACAGTTCATTACACTGCAAGTACGTAAGAATCTTACATATCTATTTTTGACCAGGATATTTTTGTTCTAAGTCATTGTCAAAAAGATAAAGGTTCGTAATGCAAGGGCAAAAAAGGGAGCCAATGGACGCTTTAAAAACTAAAAACCAGCCAAGGAAAAGCCGCACCTGAAGTGATCAAAGCTCGAAAGATGGATTCGCTGCTCCAACAGGCTCCAATTATCAGCTCAATTGTCTGCACCGGTCTTACTACACCTCCAGCCGTAGTAACTAGAGTTTCCATGCCAGATTTGGCATCACGAAGTAAAAATCCAAATATGCTGAAGATTGTGAACCAGCTGATTGCCCAACGGGATTATTTTAGCATCCGAATCAAACCTGATATTCTTGAAGAGCTGTTTCCCCATCAATTCATCGATGATCCTCAAAACTAAACGCTGCAGTCTCTCTTTACGGAGTGGGCTTGAACCACGAACTAACCTTGTCTCATTCCTTACAAGGGGATATTTGTTAAATTAGTTATGATTTTTTGGCCAAGAAGCCTAACGCAATGTAAACTTGAAGCCAGGTATATTTGATGAACCACCTGAACATCGATGTTGTAAGCGGGTTGTAAATAAGCTAGCAAGAGAATTTCGCTTGAAATTTTCTAGCGCCACTCGTGGCTTCGCCACTCGTGGTCGCCAGATAATTTCTTCGCGAAATTCTCTGCTCCTGAAAATTCTTCAACGAAATTTTAGGGAGTTTGAAATTTGGCATTCCTGACGTGCCTTTTTCAGTTTTTCAGCTTTAGCATCACCCAGCAAAAATCGACAGAAGGTTTCGGATTGTAAAAAATCAACAGAAGGTTTCGGATTGTAAAAAATCGACAGAAGGTTTTGATTGTAAAAACATGTTGATCTGGGCCGAAATTTCAAGGTCCCTAAAATTTCGTGTTTGTGTTTTTATTTTTCTTTTTTTTTTTCCCTTTAGGGAAAACTACCAAAATGCCCCTATATAAGTTTTTGAAATTACCAAAATGCCCCTAAAAAATGTATTAGGCATTTTAAGAATCCTCATTGATTTGTTAAAAGTTATTTATTTGGTAGCCTCACTGCCTAGGTTGAGCCTTGTACATGTGATCTTGTTTTGGTGGTCCTAGTGCTCTCCCGTTGTACTAAGTATTTAGGTGGTGGATATACTAACAATTTGGTTAGTGTCATATTTTATCTTTTTCTAGATGTGTTGTGTATTTTCCCTTTAATCAGCATACCCCCCCCCCCCCTCTGTTGGCCTACCATGTTGTCAAGTGGTATGATATGAATAACCTTGTAGGTGTAGCATGAATGAATGAGCCATATGGGTCCTGCCCTTTAATTCCAAAACAAAGTTACAATACATTCGTAAAACACCTCCAATTATCACTTCTAATAGTGGCTCATGCCTATCAGACGTTTTGGGCGCATAAGAAATTTCCAAATGCCACAATAAGAGTGAAATCTCCAAAGTCTCTACCCATAACCAAACTTTATGAAGCACACCCTTCTCATAGCTCCAAAGCCATCTCCAACCTCCAAATAAACTCGAAAAAAAAATGAAACACCCACTTGACACGAGAGCCACCATTAATAGCGTAAGGGTAGGAACAACACATTTTGGCGATGCTTCAATCTACGCCAAGAAAAAGTCATAGGTAGAAGAACCTTTATATAGCTCCAATCTTTATACAATACAAGAAATTTATCGCAGCGGATAAGGCTGCTGCGAACATTTCTCTTTCCATGCCCTGTGTGTGTATGGAAATGAGTCGGCATGATAAATATCTCTTATAGAATCTATTGTGATTCATGTAGAAAAGGGAGTCATTTCAAGTTCAATTTTAAAATGACTCTGCGAGTAAGAAACTGTTGTCAAAACTTTGCAATTCAAGTTCAAGCTACTTATGTGAATACTAATATAAGGTCCTGACACACTAGGGTTGTCCTTGGAAACACTTGCGGCAACTCAAACTAATAAAGTTCTTATGTAGCAACCTTGAACTTGTAAACATTGCCTTTTACTTGGTTGTTTCCCTTCAATCAATAACTCAAGTTTTTTTTATTTAGTTTCGTCTTCTAATTATCATTACTCATGTGGCTATGGTTGTGCAGAGGACGCCATGATGATGGTAGTGGAAATAGTAGGTTCCATCCACTATATTGTCTTGGTAATGACTGACAACATTTTTAAGCGAACGGTTTTGGCCAGAAAAGCCTGAGGTTCCAACCACGGATTAACTGGAAAGATGAACCTCTGTTTTAAGAATAAAGGTCTGGTTAAAGCCACGATCTTCCAAGGTCGATCAAAATTATTGCCCTAGCGCTTGCTTAATCTTCTCTGGAAGAACCTCAACAAAGATGCAAAAAAACCCCACAACTGGAAACATGGAATTAGATTGCGGCACAGAAATATTAGATGGCATAGTAACCTATCCCATCTACTTGAGATTTGCACCATTATTGCTAACAACATCTTTGCAAATTTAACATTACCATAGAATACAACATTACTTGGTCTAACGACGCTATTGGGCTTCTGCAATTCTGAGTACATATCTCCAGTTTCCGCGTAGCTTACTATGCAATTTACCTTATTAGTTGCAAGGGCAAAGGTGGCTTGCATATCCAGCTCCAAAGGTGTGACAGGCCTGCCGGGTTAGCCCTCCAGATAAACCGAGATCCCATCAAGGCTTGCACGAATCTAACAAGTTCGTACATGAGTTGAGCGGTGCAATGCGACAGCAACCTTAGGCCAAACTCAAGGTAAAGAATTGAATCTTTATTCCCAACCATGTCCAATACCACGTATGAGCCCAACTCTCAAAGATGTAATATCATACTATATACAATGACAATGCTTTATGCTCTAAGAATTCACAAATTAAGTTGAGAAAACAATAACAAGGCCTTGCTAAAGGCTCAAAAATATCTCTCAAGCTTATATCTCAGTTGAGACTGAACTGCACAACAATTCTTCAAGCCTCATGTCAATCTGGTTGCACCATGAACACGTGGGGTTAGTCATAAGGACTAAGTGTGGGGTTTAAAGGCGCTAATAAATGCCCAGGATATCATAGACAAACATCATGCATAGAACAATACAACCATGAGGATCATCCTCATATAGAATAACTTACTGCAAGAGAGTTCCACTGTGCAAAACCCACATATTGTCAGTATTCCACATCAAATATATGCTCAACAGAGAGAGATAAAGATTGCATTATGAGAATATAATATTAAAGCATTACAAATGCATCCAAATCAGTGACCTCTATAACCAGATCATAAGAACCATGAGATCATAATGAGACAACCATAACATAATTGTGAAAACCATGAGAGAACCATAAGCATGCAGTGCAAACTCCGGTCTATGAAGGCCATCCAGGCTGATCAGGCCCTGCAGCAAATATGGACGAGGTAAGCCTCATGTGTACACACCCTCCTAGCCTGCGTCCAGCGCTAGGGGACCACTTCCAAGCCATGTGGCACGATGAAGCACCCTCGATGGGGTGACAATGCCCAATGTCAAGAACAAGAAACAACCGCAAGTCCAAGCCACCACAAATGGACCCCGGCCCCGGAGAATATGCACTCATGCATCCTCAGCACATGTCCCACATGTCATAATCATTATCATTTCCATGATACCATAGCATATTTATGACATAGCCAGAACTAGCATATCCATGTGCATAACCATGCAATTACATACTGTGTATCAAATCTTAGCAATGCTAGCTCATAACCAGTGATGACTTTATCATCCTCTAGCTACTTCTAAACCATAGAAATGGTGGCGATTGTTTTCTATTCTTCTAACTTTTATATAAAAAAGAATTTACTAGAATTAGGACGTCTTACCAAAAATTAAGCTCTCTACTATAAAATGTCCATTTATTTAGCTAATTTAGTACAGTTAGGATGCAATATTATCAAATTTTGGCGATTTTATGAATCTTTTGAGCTTACGCATCCTACTAAACCATCGAATCCAGATTTTCAAAATTGACAAAATATAGCATTTTCACGAAATTTCACACCTTAAAGTCATCACTGCTCATAACATCATAATAACAAGAATCCAGATTCATAGCCCACATGCGTTTTCATGTGTTTATACCAAGAACAAATGCCAACAATACCAACGATATCATATAGAACAAATCACATTCATATGCTACCATGTTCAGATGTCTAATAGTCAACAAGAGTATGATGCAACTGAGATTACATAAACATGTCATACATGGATTTAGCATGCTTAGATATACCATACAGGCGCACATAGAAGTCTCATTATTTCCTCCCATAAGGAAATCTCAATGCACTAGTTACCATTTTATATGGAAAATCATCACATACAATGTCCTATAGAATCATCCCCCCCATAAGGAATGCAATATCCTGTCTTAGTATAACAGTTGAATCCACTAGTTATACTATTATATTTCTCGTTACTTGACCCATTGGTATTATACCTTTATTAGTCCCACAATGGCTCTGTGCCATAGCTGGATCCTTGGAAGCTCCCCATAAGTTTCCCAAAGCCTTCTCCCCATAGGGAACATCCCACATGACTATGTCATGTGATTTCCCTAACTTTGATTTGTACTTATTAATCCAATGTGGCCAGAATGCATCTATTCTACATCCTAACATTCAACATGATTCATTTTCTTGTGCATTATCAATTCTTCAATCAAGGAACAACCATATTAAATAACATAACCCCAAAAGCCTTCCAATATAGTCCAAGAACATCACTCAGGCAATTCAAGACCAACCCCTGGTGTAAGCCTTAACCATCCACCTAAAAACCACTTCAAGGATAGTCCTTTGACATCTTCCGGCTGTATTCTTCTCAAAGTATCCCCTCCTTTTAGCTCCTAGCGCCAAGAAGCAAGCTTTACAAACAGATACACTGGTGCAGTCAATTCTGAATCAGCTTCACTCTTTCTGCTATAACTCCGTCATACAGATGGATTTCGGCCTTATTAGACCCGGGGAAGTGACTTAATTACCTTCCCAACAAAGTAAAAATTACCTGAATTGAATCTCTGGTCGCCGGGATATGATGCTCCAACGTTAGGCTATCAAAACTGCCCAGAAATTGTTTATGCTGCCTCCTTCCAGAAACCCTAACTGAAATCCATGCCATTTGTTTTTGTCATGAGCTTGGTATAATTTTAACACATACCAAGCATACATTATTAGTACAATACCCCAATGATTAATAAATAATATGGCCAAGGTACCAGGACTGTCACATTCTCCCCTTCAAAATTTGAATCTTTGTCCTCATGGGTGACTACAAGAACTGATAAGATTCCCATACAAATTTGATGCATGTGGCTTAAGCCCTTAGGTATGAAACTCCTATTGAACGAATATAATGTCGTAGTAGCTTATATATCTCTTACTATACATCAGAGCATTGTTGTTGGAGCATTAAATTGACATATCTCTTCAGGTAACAAATGCTTGAACCAAGATCCTTCCATAGTTAATTGGAACTATTGCATTAAATAGAAATCCAATATAGTCAATCAATCTCAAAGCAACAATTCCAATTTAACATGCCGTTGTTACCAACTTGAACAGTTGCACCAAATCCATGTAAAATGCTTAAAAATCTTACTTGAAATCCTACCACTGAAAAGCTCAAATCTCTATACAATAGCAATTATATATGTCTCTCATGGCCATTCACAATGACAATGCAATGGTGGTATAAACAACTCAAATTTAAGGTCTATAAACTCGACATTTCTATGCATCTGTCCAATCTAGTTATCATCACAATACGATGAGGTAAATCAAAGATGTCATGTCCCCCCATTAATGCGAATCTCTATATATGATGTTGTAGTAGACAACCATAACTCAATTTCACGGTCTAGTAATCAAATGGAAAATGGCAGCTAAGTCAGATAGGAAAATTATGCTCAATTGAGTCCGCTAAGAGATCAAAGCTTCTAACAATTCTGGCAGCCTTTCCGAGACATCTCACATCAAGATACGGGATATTCAAACAGCCGTCTGTAAGATGATTGATACTTCACATTAAAAACTCCCTTTTACTCCATCCACAAACTGCCGATGTCTTCTCAAATTAAAGTGATAATGTTGGTGTGGCGTTTCTTGATACCATCATAAGAGTGTGGGATGGATTTCCCATAAACATCCGGATGTTTTAGTTTGTTGGTTAGGCCGGGGTGGTTAAGGAACGATACATTTCGTATCAGAGCAAGGCTCAAGGTCGAGTCTCCATGGGGGCATGTATGACTTAGATAACGTTGGACGGTATGGTCTTGACTTGGTCTTGGACACCATTGGATGGTGTGGTCTTTGGTCTTGTGGTGCTCGAGGATGAGCATAGTTCTAGTAGGAGAGATTGTAATGGGCCCATGGTAGGCCGCTCGAGTATTCGATCATTAAATGTGCCTGGGGGGCATTCCTGAGACACCGGCATAAATGGGTAGAAGCGCCTACTCATAAACGTTTAGACGCTTTTGCCCAGTTGGTTAAGGGCATGTCGGTTAGGAATATTACAATTGGTATTAGAGCAAGTCTTGAGTTCGAGTCTATACGGGTGCCTATATGCATGTGTAACTTGGTAACCTTGATAACCACCCAGTCAGTGGTATATACTCGTTAAGTCATGGTCTTGAATGCTCGAGGATGAGCATAGTTATAGTGGGAGAGATTGTAACAGGCCCATGGTAGACCGCTCGAGTATTCGATCCTTGAATGTGCCTGGCGTTCCCGAGATACTGGCATAAATGGGTAAAAGCGACTACTCATAAACGTCTAGACGGTTTTGCCCAGTTGGTTAAGTGCGTGTCGGTTAGGAACGTTGCATTCATCCAAGACAATGACATAACCAGTATATCAATGACTGGGTGGCTCCCAAGGTTACCAGGTTACACATGCATATAGGGACCCATGGAGACTCGAAATCGAAACCTGCTCTGATACCAACTGTGACGGGCCTACCGGGTTAGCCCTCCAGGTAACTCGAGATCCCCTCAAGGCTTGCATGGCTCTAACAAGTTCGTATACATGAGTTGAACAGTGCAATGTGACAACATTCTTAAGCCAAACTCGAGGTAAAGAATTGAATCTATATTCCCAACCATGTCCAATAACATGTATGAGCCCAACTCTCAAAGATGTAATATCATACTATATACAATGACAATGCTTTATGATCTAAGAATCCACAGGTTACGTTGAGAAAACAATAACAAGGCCTTGCTAAAGGCTCAAAAAGATCTCTCAAGCTTATATCTCAGTTGAGGCTGAACTGCACAACGATTCTTCAAGCCTCATGTCAATCTGCTTACACCATGAACACGTGGGGTTAGTCATAAAGACTAAGTGGGGGTTTAAAGGTGCTAACAAATGCCCAGGATATCATACACAAGCATCAAGCATAGAACAATACAACCATGAGGACCATCTTCATATCGAATAACTTACTGCAAGAGAGTTTCATTGTGCAAAACCCACATGTTGTCAATATTCCACATCAAATATATGCTCAACAGAGAGATAAGAATTGCATTATGAGAATATAATACCAAAGCATTACAAATGCATCCAAATCAGTGACCTCTATAACCAAATCATACATTCGGGCTTATCAGGCCCTGCAGCAAATACGGGCGGGGTAAACCTCATGTGTACACACCCTCCTAGCCTGCGTCCAACGCTAGGGGACCACTTACAAGCCATGTAGTGCGACGAAGCACTCTCGCTGGGGTGACAATGCCCGATGTCAAGAACAAGAAACAACTGTGAGTCCAAGCCACCACAAATGGACCTTGGCCCCGGAGAATACGCACTCATGCATCCTCACCACATGTTCCATAGCATATGATACCATCCTCAGCACATGATACCATAGCATATTTATGACATAACCAGAACTAGCATATCGATGTGCCATAACCATGCAATTACATGCTGTGTTTATCAAATCTTAGCAATGCTAGCCCATAACATCATAATAACAAGAATCCAGATTCATAGCCCACATGTGTTTTCATGTATTTATACCAAGAACAAATGCCAACAATAGCAATAATATCATATAGAACAAATCACATTCATATGCTACCCTATTCAGATGTCTAATAGCCAACAAGAGTAGGATGCAACTGAGATTACATGAACATGTCATATATGGATTTAGAATGCTTAGATATACCATACAGGGGCACATAGAAGTCTCAGTATTTCCTCCTATAAGGAAATCTCAGTGCACTAGTTATCATTTTACATGGCAAATCATCACATACAATGTCCTATACAATCATCCCCCCCATAAGAAATGCAATATGTTGTCTTAGTGTAACAGTTGAATCCACTAGTTATACTATTAATTATTATATTTCTCGTTACTTAACCCATTGATATTATACCTTTATTAGTCCCCCAATGGCTCTATGCCATAGTTAGATCCTTGGAAGCTCCCCATAAGTTTCCCAAAGCCCTTCTCCCCACAGGGAGGATCCCACACAGGGATAGATTCAATACTTAATACGTATTATATGCCAAACGTATTTTATGTATGATACGTCAACTTTTTGAAATATAAAACATCAAAAATACGTCCAAAAAAAATCCGACGTCGGAAATTTTTCGCGTAAGCGAAGCTTAAAGTTCGCTTACACGAACAATTTTTCGCGTAAGCGAGGCCTTCTGTTCGCTTACGCGAAGCAAAAAAGGTTTCGCTTACGTGAACCTGAAGGTTTGCTTACGCGAATTGGTTTCACGTAAGCGAACCCGAAACTTCGCTTACCGAAATTTCTTTTGTGTTCTAGTTCATTTTGTGCAGCGAAAAAAGTTTCCACGCCCCTGTTTATTCTTTTTTGTGCAGAATAGATATTCTATATAAGAAAAACTAGTTTAGGCCTAGAGTTTACCTCGAACGTTGGTTACCAGGTTGAGTGAATGCACTCCTTGGAGTACGATCAGCCTCTAGGGTGTTGGTTTGTGTCTTGGTTCCGACGCCGGATTCTGTGAAGTGAGATTACTCCTTCCCAGTGTTGCTTCGACCTCGGAGTCATACTCGTTTCCCTAGAGACATATATAGGTTCTTGTCACCCCCCTTCCCTCCCGAACGGATTGTCGACGTAACAT
>JAANSK020265794.1:0-11993 GCA_011763485.2 Isoetes engelmannii
GCACACACTACATGCACACACTGTATGCATGAACACTCTGCATGCATGTATTCCTAGCACATACTCATTTATTTCACCATTGAAAATGCACTCTTACATAATGGCAACATTACTTACATCTTCATGTTGATGCTAAGTTGCTAGGTCCGTTACATTGCGCTTGTAACCAACATGGAGTTGCATGAATTCACCAATGCTTAAGTCTTTTGTACGACCCATAAACTTCAATGATACAAAACAAAAACTTGAGTGTAGTTTCAAGAAATCGTGTACCTTTTTGCTATATGTGAAAAAGCAAGCTAGTATAATCAAATTAAAAAGGCAGCTTGCCTGAGTTGAGAAGACCCAGACAACCTTTCATGCATCTGAAATGCAAAAAATTGCAGATTTACCAAGAGAGAGATGGAAAAAAATGAAAGGCTTGTAAACATAAAGCCGAAATAGAACCCTCCTATGAAAATTACCAATGGCGAATGGTCGCCGAAACAATTTTGATAAAAATTTTGAAGTAATCAGGACTGATATCTGCTATCTATTACTAATTAGAGAGATTGCTAATGATAGACAGAGCAATTGCAAATGATCAAAGACTGCATCATGTTTAAAAAGATCAATTATAGCAGGTAGGCATGCAGAGCATCAAGCCTAGGAAAAATTAATTCCAGGACTGAAAACTACGATTTAATATTCCTATTCCCATTTCCAAAGGGCATAAGCTTTGAATTATGAGCCTAGAAAGTATTATCAATTATATGGGTTCCCACAATTGTGATTTTGATGTTCCTACATTGGGCCTATTCTAACCTTCCTTGGAGGATTCCATCTGCAACTTCATCAGGAACTTTGCAACTTCATCAGGAACTTTAAAATGATAATTCTAGTCAATGTGATAGGTTACTTGTAGAGAAACTTTCAGTAGGATCCATTTATTAGCTACACACAGTACTTTCACCTTTGACTCCATTTAATGTCCATAAAAAGCTCTTCTTAAATGCCCACTATTTTAATATCATGTATCTTTTTTTCATCACGTGTTCGATGGCATCCAAACTGTAATGAGTACAGAGATTTGTTGATGGGCAACTTCATGCCTATAATAAGTACATGCTGGATAAATCTAAAAAGCATAAACATAACAAACATAATAAATACACTGAATATTTACCTCAATTGCAAAAACCTAACACATTTCAGGCACTCTTTTTAAAATTCTCTGTTATTCCATGTGACTCCATCCAACAGGGGATGGGTATGGCTCCCTTTGAAGAGTTGAATACAGAGACCTATAGACTTCTGAAACTGAAGAGCATGCAAAGTCTTCCAACGCTCTGCATGCAACCAAAACGCGAACATGAAAAGCAAGAAACTCAATGATAATTCTCCATTTTCAAACAGAGTGGGCATCCTCATGTGCAAACAAAGGACTAACAATCTATAACATACCAACGAATCTGTATTAAAGACCAAAGATGAGAATGAAGGATGGATCATTAGCAAATCAAGAGCTTTACGCAGACCTGTATGCATAAATTTCAGCTACTGTATTGCAACTTAAACATTAAACTGTAATATAATAGTACAGTCAACCATTAAACTGTAAACGCAAATCAAACGGTGGCTTTCTGGAGCCAAAAGAATTGTTGTTTTTAAGCAAGCACTCACCGATGGCTGCTTTAATCCATCTGACCAAAGATAAACTCGAGTTATTTTGCTCAACTATACAACCCACTTGCGGCATAACAGGGAAACGCCTCGGCTTCCAAATTCCTTCTGAAGATATCCTCATATGGATGCCATCATGAGCATGCAGGTTCTGCGTGGCACACCTAAAAGCACTGTCATTTATTCTTATCATCAATAAACGACCTATGTCTCAATAACCTGCCGAAAATCAAAGCTAGAAGAGTGCACTTACAGTTTAAGATTACGATGAATCAGAGGTCTCTTCAGTCCAATTTTGAATGGCCAACACTCATCAAAGTGCATGGATTAGTAGCCCCAAATCATATACGGAACAGGGACCTCAATCATCCTATTTTTGGCAAGGAAAAACCATCATCAGGTATTTCGGCTGCCGCTTATTAGATCCGGCTCATAATGGCCGCCACGACCATCTGTTTTGGACGAAAAGCCCTTTCATGAAAAACCCTATCCGCAACCTCTGTAAACTGCAATACCAACAGAGAAATTTGAAGACGGATAAATGAGAGCCCCAAATTTTGAATTTCGGAATCATAGTAAAAACCACATGCTCAATATGCATGCCGGATTTGAAGTAAAACAGGCAAAATCGAATTCTAAAATTAAGGCCAGGAAATTTTTCCGATTTTTGGCAAATCGGAATTTTTTTTTGGCCGTTAAAACCCTTGAAATCTTAGAAAATCAAATTAAGTAAAAATTCTAAAAAGTTTTTGGAATGCCGAAAAAACCGAATTTAAACAATAAGATATAGATGGTAAAGATGTTAAATGATATAGTTTTATCACGTTCTATAGACATTTATAGCATAAATATGGCATAAAATCAAAATTCAAAACCTTCACCTCTATACTCCCGGGCATTATGGAATTGGTAACTCAAAAGTAGGCGATTGGTTAGGGATTTAAGAATTGAGATTATTGATAGAGAGATGAAAAAGTCCATTCATTAAATTCATATAGTTAGCGACTGCTTTTCCAAAAAAAATTGGCGAATTAATCTCATAGTTTTACTGAAGGAAGCCTACTAAGCATAATGGCAAATTTTTCAAAAATCTAAAGATATAGCAATTTTGCGATAAAGAACCACTAAAATCAACACCACGACTTCACGTGTGGATTGTTTATATGAAGGTACTACATGTCTAATGCTTCAAAGATCATAGACATTCAAATGTGTATGCTTTGAATGCTTCATTAGTTGTTTCACACTTAGTTCAATTACACACTTGTCTTCTTGTTGTCTAAAGTCATTGTATTTTATGTTGGCAACAAGCACCCAATGGACATTCCTTAAGTCTCCTCAACTCCGGACTCTTCCAAACAAACAAAGTACTACATGATGAGAACAAAATTCTTTGCAGAATAGATAACTTCAAGGGGATTGATGGCTCATCAACTTGACAGCTTAAATTGTCTCATATGCCGTTCAAGTTTCGATGTTGGCAACCAACCAACATCAATTTAGAAGGAAGAAAGGAAGGAAGTATATTTTAACGTCGCACCACAAAGGCAGCGTCCAAAGGACATGCGACCACAAGTACAACAAAAAGTAAAACAAAGTACAAGGGCCAAAGCCCGTGATCACCATGGCCCGGATTAGAGGATGATAGTCAAACATGTTGTTCATATTCCAGCAAACCATGGAGAGTCTCAAACACTGGCTGAATCTTGGTTTCCGGCAATGCAAAAATGAGAGCTCCAGCTATTGAGGCGGCCAACGAGAAAATGACAAATGGCAGCACAGGATAGGTTCGAGCCAATGCCACAACTAGGGGTGCTACGATGGCTCCAATCTGGCCTGCAACTTTTCCAAAACCCAAAGCAGCGTTCCTGACAGCAGTTGGAAACAACTCTGCAGCATAAACATAGATCAAATTATACGTTCCTGCCAGACCCAATAGTGTTAGGATTCCACATAGCAATTTCCCTGCTCCAGAGCCCTGCTGTTCGTCAGAATTCAAGGACATTACACTTGCAACCCCACAGCAGATTCCTGAGAAAAAAAGGCAGGCCGCCAGCAGGGTTTTTCGCCCATATCTTTCCAGCAGTTTGGCCGTCAAGGCATAAGCTGGTAAATCTGCTGTGGCATTAAGAAATGTGCCCCAGTAGATGTTGAATCCTAAATTGGACACATTCAAACTGATGCTGTTGTAAATGAAGGTAATTGCAAAGCACACGAATGAAACTATGGCCATGCGCTTCAATGTTTTTGGATACCTGAGAAGGCTTGCAGAGATTTTATGCTCTTCTTCAGTTGTTTTGCGTGGATTTATTTCTAGTCTGAGACTCACATTACTAGGCAGAGTTTTCCCGTTGTGCTTTGCAATTTTTCTGAGGCCATCCATGGTCTCGTCTATTCTTCCCTGCACTAGAAACCATCTGGGGGATTCGTCCACAAATGGTAGCATAATCATAAGGTATACCATTCCTGGTATAGAACAAAAGACATAAAGATATCTCCACGATGGCGCAAAATATGCCAGAGCTGGAAGCGCCATATAACCTAAGGAAAACATATAGAATGTACACATGCCCATAAAACCTCTCTTGGAAGGTCCAATGGGCTCTGTGGCCAATACGAAGGATGTAATACCCAGGCCTCCTGTGCTGAAACCCGACAGCATTCTAAGAATCAAATAGATCCAATAATCCTGAGCTATGGATGTAAGAAGTGTGAAAATAACGCTGAGTGTGCAAGCCATTGTAATGACTCTTTTTCTTCCTAGAAATGAATCAGAGAGCCTTCCAAATATTCCTGCACCTGCAAAACAAATGATCATTCCAATGCATTCCATCTAATCTAACATTAAATTGAATAATAACAAATCTGAAGTAATACCCAGCATGGCCCCAATGAAGTAGGATGATCCCACAAGACCCACTTTGTATTGGTTAGAACAAATCAAGCCCCATTCAGAAACTGTGGATATTGTTTTCTCATTCCATGCCCAAAGTGTGGGATCAATATCACAAAAGGATGGAACTGTACAGTTGGGACTCTGCTCCAAGCAATGCCACAAAGGTTTCCTCTCTGCGAACACCGTAACAAATGACAGAACAGCCTCTAAAGCCCATGCAAAGCTGACCAGAACGAAATGTAGCAACTGGCCAGCCCCGAACTCGCCAGCCCATTTCTGTAAAACCTCATCCACTGACAAAAACTCTTCCTCTTGCTCATTTTCTAGTAAAAATGGCTCGGTGATTTCCTCACAAAATTTTTTGGTGCCCATTGGCAGATCAGATGCAATGAACAAATGTAGGATGAAAAGCCTCCTTTAAGGAAGGCTCTTGATTCCGTTTGGATGGACGGTAGCCGTGGATAACATTGGGATATATATTGCATGTACCTTCTACCTAGACTAATGACACTACATTGTCTATGCAAGCAGGGTTTGAAAATGTAACCACATATATGCAACAAGACTAACGAAGTCCAGGGACAACCAGAAAATTTGCACATGGATATTGCTTAGCACATGGATATCTGATGCAGGTACATGCATCACAGGGATATTTGATGCAAGCAGGGTGATACAATAGCGTACCTTTTGTTTGAAATATGGCCCTTAAAAAAAACACACACACGCGCGTACGTATGTAGGGTGGGGTGCCCGTAAATAAAATGGGCCCTCTTTATTTTTACCGTGACGGGGCCATTTGCTTGGCCCCACAATGGCCATGAGATGGGACTTTGTGTTGCCGTTGAATGAACTCTATAATCCCAAAAATGGTGCACAAAGCCAAAACCGAAGCAGCAAAAGCCTTCAAGGGGTTTTGTCTTTGTCCATTCCTGGAGCAGATTGGGCTCCTAATATGGCCATCTGAGCGCCTTTGTCGGCCTTCATGGTGCCGTATTTTTATTTCTATTTCTTTGCATATCTATTGACCAACTTCATACGGTTTGTGCAGATTTGGAGCTTCTTTTATTAGCTTTTCATCTATTGTATGGTGGAGGATTGTATTTTTTCCATATTCTCTGTATTTTATAATCCCCTTTTTCTTGCTGTTTTTAATTTCTTTTCTTTCTCTTGTGATCATTAAAAGCTTTGGTTGGTCGATTCCCTCCTCTTCTCCTTGATCTTCTCAAATGAATGTCTCCTAGCGTGCCACTGCATCAATCCTGGGTGAAATTAATCCCTGCCTTCCATCCAATAGTCTACTCCTAATTTCCCTTCTTTCTTTCTTAATCCTCCAAAAATAGATGGCTTCTAGAGTGCCATTTCATCAATCCAAGGTGGGATTAATCCTTGCCTTCCATCCATCTATTCCCCAACCGTGTTTTCTTTTTGGTTTGGCGCTCATATCTAGTATAATATAGCAACATTCTCCAAGAGACACAGCTGTGTCATCTTGAACAATGCTTTGCTCAACTAGGTCGAGAAGGCATACTGAGCAGCATGTCCTTGAGGCAGCAAAGGTTCTCAGAGATCTTCTCCCTTCCTGGCCAAAGAATTGCAATAGAAATAGAGTGTCTGCTCCTAATCCTGATGGGATATCCTCTAGAGGTAGGTTGATTGAGAGGAACGGAGAGCTGGCAGGCAGAAAGTGGTCAGAAATTTGAAGAGGGAGTCTTGGACAATGAATAATTTAAATAGCGCTAAGGATGATGTGGAGCAGGGTTTCTATTCTATCAGGAAAGCAACAAGATTGTATGGAATTCCTCATACAACTTTGAGGAATCATGTATTCCATATTTCAAAATCCAAATGTGGGAAAAGACCCCAGACTCTTTCTTGGGAAGAGAAGGATAAGCTAGTTGAGTGGTGTCTTCAATATGTTGCTGATGGTTGGGGAGTGACTGTAACTATGATGAGGCAAAAGGTTGCTGATCTTTGTGCAGGAAGAATCACACCATTTAAAGATGGTGTTCCTGGATTGAAATGGTGGAGGTGCTTTAGGAATAAGCACCCTGATTTACCTTTGAGGAAGGCCCAACTAATAGATAATGCAAGGGCTATAGCTTGTTGCAGGTCCAATCTAGATGCATTCTATAACACGTTAGAAGAGGCCTTGCATATAGTTGGCAATGATCCTAATCACATTTGGAAATGAATCAGGAATACAAGCTAGGAAGACATCAGGTGTTAGAGTGCTTGCTCAAAAGGGAGCAAAGAAGATTTCAGAAAGAGTGATGTGCAACAGGGAATAGTTGATGTGTTAATGCCAATGGGGATACGCTTCCCAATCTTTATATACTAAAGGGAATTAGAGCAAGAGAGGACTATCTTGAGGGTTGTGAACCTGAAGCAGCTGTATGTATGCAGAAGAAAGCGTGGATGACTAAAGATATCTTTAAGGATTGAGTGAAATATTTCAAAAAGAAGGTGCCAGGTGGAGTATCACCACAAAATCCTCACCTTCTTATTTTAGATGAGCATGGATCTCATGTCTCCTTGGAGACCATCAAGATGGCAGCTGATTGTGGCTTCTGTATCCTAAAGCTACTAGCTCATACATCACATAGGTTGCAGCCACTTGATGTTAGCTGCTTTAGGCCTTTCAAGGAGGCTTTTAGGAATATCAAACACAAATATTGCACGGATCATTTGGGCATGGAAACTCCTAAGGAGGATTTGACCTCTATGGTGAGAGAAGCCTTGAATGTAGCTCTGACACCTAAAAATATCAAATCAGGGTTTGAAAAAATAGGTATATTTCCCTTTGACCCTTCTAAAGTTCAGTCTGAACTTGGTGGTATTGGAGTAGAGGTAGCTAATAATGTAGTTGAGAACCAGGATGTTCAGAAACTAAATTAGTTTTTGAACCTGCACAGAGAGTACAAGGTGCAGGCATAACAACAACAAGCACTAGTTAGAATCCTAGAAGTAGGAAGACATTTATGCCCAAAGACATAGCAGACACTCTATTAGTTACCAAAGCAGATTTGATTGCAAGAATGGAACATGATGAAGCAAAAAAGAAAGAGAAGAAGAAAGCTAGAGAAGAAGCCACTGTGAAAGGAAAAGAATTGCAGGAAATAAAGAGACAAAGGAAAGAGGAAAAAGAGAAAGAAAAGGAGGAGAGAAAGGATGAAGGAGGCTAAAAACTTGCCAGTTTATGGGCCCAAAAACCATCCCAAGATTGAGGCTTACAATGCAAGAAGAGCTGCAGTTTCTAGACTTAAAGAGAAGAGGGCAGGCTAGACAAATGGATAAACAGAAACAAACTGTTGAGGAAGGAGTAGCTCAAGAAGATGTTGCATCACAAATGGAGGATGAGGTAATATTGATTGATATACTAAGCTTTTGTGCATTTGAACTTATGTTTCTTGTGCATTTATAGGATGAAGTGCAACTCATGGTCCATCTGCAGCCTAGTGAAGGTGATTCAAACCAATTTGAAGATGCTCCTCAGTAAGAAAATGAGATATTTCAGGATAGCCATATTAGTTGTAGCTTAGAAGTGACCCATATATGCATGCATGGGTCTGAGATTCAAACTGATCATGTGAACAATCAGGCATGTGGTGCCAATATTTGCTACGCTCAAAATGAGACTAGAAGGGCATCCAAAAGGGTGAGAACTCTCAATTCTTTATATTCACAAGATTTTGTATAAATACTAAAGATTTGAATCTATTTATGTCTTCAAGCAGTTTGCTTTTGAGTATTGGATCACTTCAGATATTTCTGATATGGATCATGTCAAATACTTCTGCTGAGTATGGATATCCATGGTATCTCTGTAATCTTTAAATTTGTTTGCTTGCTTTATCTGGATGCAAATGTGCCTTTTTTGGTTCTTAACTGTTGCAATTTAGGGGCATACGTGTTCCATTGTAAGACTGTCTGTAGTTCATTCTAGGTTTTTATTTGGTTCATTGTAGGAACTTTTGTGCACCAATGGAGGGCATTCTATGGAATATTGAAGTCCAGAAACCCATGCAACTTTACAAGTCTGTAATTCAAAAATATGTTGAATCTGTCCACAAATTTAGAATTAACATATAGCTTATGTCTTACAGATTAACTTGGTTTTAGCCTTGTTTAATTTGGTTCTGTCTGAGTTCAGATATTTGGATTTGAATCTTATTTGGCCAACCACGGGCATGTCACTCTACGTTTACGGTGATCCAATGGTTGAGATCAATCTTAAAGAAATGGGGGCTGGGGTTTGAGGATTTTTTTTTTTTTTGGCAAGCAGTGGTTCAGGGATAGAAGTTCCTAGCATCTATTGCCCGAGCATGGCAGCCGGCCAGGGCGTCGTCTGCTGCAAGGAGATAGCATCTGGTAGAGGATAAGGGGAGCATCCAACGAACCAGAGATCCGACCTCTGTTTTGGGCTGTGGTTTTTCAGATAGGGCGTTAGGGCATTGGTAGTCTGGCGGTTCTTCGCAGAGGAACTCAGTTGTTGCTTGACCATAAGCAGATGTCGGCGGAGTAAATCATAGCAGGAAGGACAAGTAATGGAAGGCCTCTTTCTTACTTGCAGGACAAATCCGACGAAAATAATGAAATTTCCTCATTAATTTGAATCCTTGATCTTTTCATGGCAGTAGGCTTACCAGCAACCCCAGGTTGATTGCATGCAGCAGATCTGGGACTAGTTAGTATTTGATGGATTGCAGGTACTTGGGTTTTCTTTTCTCGAATTCTTTTCCTGACCACTTGAGTTGTCTTTACTGTTGTTTCTTTCAGTGCCAATAGGACTAACAGGGTTATCATCAACTAAGTTTACGAATTATTCTTCCCCAAAAGAAGCATTAGTTTCCATGGTCTCATAAAATGTATCAGGCATATATGTGTTTAGGTACATACCAGCGTCCTCGGAAGCCTCTGGTCCAAATTCCCCATCATCTCTAATACCTGAGATATCTCTATCATTTGTAACTCCATGTTTTAGTTCTTCTATTAAATCAAACCAAGGCCAGGCTGAACCTGTTCTTTGGGATGCTTCTTTCTCATCCCTGAATTTTACTTGCAATTTATCCCATTTGTTTCTCAATTGCCTTAATTCCTTCAAACCATGTACTATTGCTTGCAGTTTTGGTCATAAATCTCTCTCCATTGGCTAGAAGAAAGATTGATACTTCTATTATTGTGCATTTTGTACTCCTTCATCAATGCAAGCATTGTAGAAATGGCATTATCAGACCAATCAAAAGGTGTCTTCCCTTCTTTGATTAGAACAACCGAGATGCTTTTATGAACAATCATGGCCATATCATTAGGAAGGGGGTTCGGATTGCAACTCTGTTAATATGGCATCTGCTCGATCCTGCTTCTTACCCCTAGTTTTGCTATTGGAACCAATTGTGGGTTCAGAATTGATTTCAATTGCAACAAATTGTGATACTGAACCAGTCATCTTCTTTGTCCTTCTAGAAGGTATTCTCTCGGTTCTAGGTGGAATGAAAGGCTTTGAAGCGACTGGCAAAGATGATCTTGTTGCTTTCATCATGATCTTGAGCGACTGCAATGTGATATTTGTGCAAATTTTAGATTTAGAGCTCCGAAAATGATAATCACTGCTGCAAATTTTTTCTACAAATTCAAAAGAGAAAAGTCAAGGGAGAAGCGATCCTTGGAGGGAAGAATTTAGAGGATTCGGTTCTTGGGGCCCGCCCTCCTCTGGTATTTCCAACATGACCAACAGTTTTAGATAAGATAAGATAAAATATATTTTAACGTCGCGCCACAAAGGCAGCATCCAATTGGACATGCGACGGAAGGGGGACCAAAGTCCTTACACAATACAAAGGGGACCGAAGTCCTTAAACAAGACTGAGAAAAGGAAGCTAGATTACATGATGGCCAGAGATGTTAAGAAAGATGAACTGATCAGAAAATTCGACGCTATGAGATCTACCAACACATTAAAAATTGCACAATTAATGGCATCTATGACAGAAAGCATCTGCCAGATGACAAAGAATACTCTTCTTAAAATTGCCAAACTTGCTGCAAGTAAGCAAACAAACTAGAGTTTGTTTTTCAGGTACTTTTATTTTCTTTATCTTATAGAATAATTACACTTCCAGTTTTTATGGTTTCTCCGCAATTCAGTTAAGATAGAGTGTTAACTTTTGAAAAGGGGTGGAACGACGTTGACACTTAAAGATATAGGATCGATAAGAAAGGATTTTTAATCATATCTTTGAGGTAATATTCCTTCGTCGATAATTATAACACTATTAAAATTCGTAACCAGTCTATTCAAATTCCATAATCAGACCTAGAATCTTGTGCAATAACATTTCATTGCAAGCTTTTGCATGATGGCGATGCGTAAGGTCTTAGTCCGACGACGTCTTCCTTCTTATTCCTCTTCAAGCACCTCGTCCATGGCAGCAGCTGAAAGCTCTACTTCAAGTAGTTTAACCGTGGAGTTTGCAGAGGTAGAAGAACTCCAGCACAGCCAAAGGACCATTCTCAGTTATTGGGTATGGGGGACATCCAAGTCGAGCAAAAGCTGGTAAATTGGGTTGAACAAGTGCCATTCAAACAGAGAGCGCATGTAGAACTCGTGCATGTAAAACATCATGGCAAATGGTGTCTTTGGGAGGTTAAGATCGCTGTTAAAACCTGTGAAAACTGCCCTGCCTAAGTTTCTGTTTTGGCTTAATCTTTATGCTACCACCGTTCTCTTGTACACCGGATTTCTTTTTCTTTTCTTTTTTTTGTTATTGTAAAACTCGACCTCGAATGACACGAGTTATCAAAGTGCCGAAGGGTATTTTTGTTATCTGACCTTCAGAGCATTGTGTTTTGTCAAAAAGCTTACCTGTTAATAGAAAACATGGTTCCTAATTGAACTTGGCTATTGTATGCTTCATTCCTAACAAGATCTTGCTTTTTTCTTAAATGGCTTTCACATATGTTACTGTTACAGACATGCTGTTAAGTGCCACTTTGAAGGCTGTTTTATGAGTCCCTCAAGATGTCATGGACTCAATGAAGCTACACTACATTTCATTTTGTATTTCAGTTTGCATTCCAGTTTGTATTTCAGATCAAAACTTTTTGTGAAGCATTACTTGAATAGAGAGGTAACACCTCCTAGATAGTGCTTTCAGGAATTTCATCATGGTACTTTTGTATTTCTACTATTAATGACATTCATTTTGTTCAGCAAATTGATGTGTTATTAAAACATTTGTTTTCCACTTTAAAATGCATGTTCCATCTTGTTATAGCATGTTTCACCAACCTTTATATTCGAACATATTCAGAAAACTCATGTACAACCTGGAGAAACTTTGTGATTGTCTCGTGTACAACCTGGACAAACTGAATTCTGATTGCAGAAACTTGGAGAAAATACATTAACAGTTTGAAAACTGAGAATGCTCTC
>JAANSK020265805.1:0-11992 GCA_011763485.2 Isoetes engelmannii
TTGGGTGGTTTGTGCTGAAATGATTAGGTCATCAGGCTACTATGGAGCCACAAATAAATGTATTTACATACTATTATTAATAAAATATAAAAACTTGCCTTAAAAAAAAAAATATCATCAGCACCCTCTTGTTCAACATCAACCATCAATTTTCTATATTCGTATTTCTTTTGCCTCGTGAATGTCACTAAGCTATCATCATTAGCCATGGTGGTTTAATGCCATAAATATTTTTACTTTGTTTTAAATAGCCAAAATGGGATAATAAATGCGCAATTCCTCAAAATCCATGAGAATTTATAATTATGGAGGGAAGGTATCCTACATGGCATTGGCGAGGAAAATAAGAAATCTGACATGGAATGGCTCTTATAAAGCCATTTTGAGATCCCAAATCCGTCGTAATGTCAGCATCTACGTTAGAAATTTGTTTACATGGTTATTTCTCTCCCTGCCCACTTCTATAGCAACCACATAGCTTCTATACAATATTCGCTTGAAACAATCTGAAAGAAAAACTGTTAGAAGCGTCCGACAATCTGAACTTGAATCTGTAATTTATAATGTCAACACCCAAATATCCAACATGCTACCAAGTTTTAGACATTAGTCTAAAAGAAGAATTTTAGAATCATCTCACCACCTCAACTCGGAGACCCAAAGATTCACATGCTCTAGTACAAACTTGTAGGCAAAGTTCTATATACCAACCTAGCATTAGTTTAGACAAGATCCCATGGTGCGAGGAGGGTAAACTCTGCAGGCTCATCACAAACAACCTATCCGTCAACATAGTTATGAATCTCTTTATTGTGGGAAGCATCAAGGACCACATGAGGCTCAACTTTATCGTCTTCTCCATGATAATGTGCCTTAGCACAAGGCAATTCTTAGCCCTTTTTTTTATCTAACTTTTTCTTTGGAAGGACGACAAACATACAGTACTTCAATTTGCAAAAGAGAATCACATGGCAAGAATACAACAATAGAGCCCAAATTGATCTACTCCACCGATATAACAAGAACTTTGCTGTTAATGCTTTCCATGAGAATAGGTGGTCTGGTTCAAATGTATATCTCAATTTACTGTCCAAATATCTAACTTTTTGAGATACTGGCCAGTTCATTGGCTACTTTGCATCCTCTAAATTGGTCTCAAGCCTCTTCTTCCTTTCTGCAGGTATCTTTGCCACACATCCCTGGCTCGGCTCCTTTAGCCTCTGCGATGCATCCAAAGACTCAGCGTAGGTGGCAATCTACGGGCATAGTTCATCTATATATGGGAAGATGTTGCAGATAATATTCCCTTGCATCCTAACTTTGGGATCAGCATATGTGGGCACTTATAGTGAATCTTCCTTGGGGAAAGTAGTTCGTTCATGCCTGTTATAGGCATCTCATATTGCAACCTCCTTTTCCTCCATCGATGGCAATTAAGAGTTCTTGAAGCAAAGCACACTGTGGTTTGATCTAGAATGTAGGACAAGAATCTTATACCAAAACAGTTAGTTCTCTTGTCGGAAGTTGTGCATAGAGCATTGAGGACTAATGTTCGAGTTCAGTCCTTCAAGCCAACTGTCAGTCCTCTATGTCCAATCTGCAAAAGTGCATCTGAATCAATTGGCATTGTTTTGTACTTTGTAGCGATCTCTATCCCATCTAGTCAGCTATATGCTCTTCTTTTCATACTCGCCTCACAAGTCAGCAAATTCTCTTGGCGAACAGATGGCCTCGTCAAGAGGTGGACATTCAATAGCTGCATGGCTTTGGTTTGTTGGGTGATTTGGAAATGCAGATGCCATCGCATCTTGAGAGGTTTGAACACCCCTTCCACGTGCCTCTACCAAGAGATAAAATCATGTTACATGATCAGTTCTTGGATTCAGAGTTACATTTGGATATCAAGGATGAGGTCTGGGGTTACCTCCTACTCCTTTGACTTCCCATTGTATTAGCATCTTCTTATTCTTTTCGAGATACTGACCTGTGAAGTTCTTATAATTTCATTTTGTTGTACATGTCTCGAGTTAAAGACCGCTCAGAAGCGCACTCTGAACTGTTGGGCGCCGAATCCCACAGATGCAAACTAAAGTGGTTGGGGGCAGGGCCTAACCAAGCAATGTAGTGTGGTGTGTGGTCATATGTTCAGTTGGATGTTGCCTAGTGGCGTGACATTAGAAAATCAATCTATCTATCTATCTATCTATCTATCTATCTATCTATCTATCTATCTATAGGAGACTTGTGTATGGGGGCATATAGTTGCACGGTCATGTTTTGATATTTTAATGCTTTTTTTATAGGTTCACAATAGGTATATTGAGTTGGTGAGCTAGGGCATTGCCTTGAAAGCACAAAAAAGTATTCGGTATATTGGGTTGATGGGTTGGTAGCTCAATGGTACGGCATCGGCTTGCAAATAAAAGGTCCTTAAGGTCTAATACCACGCATGCCATCTTTGTATCTAATATGACATATAGTTAAAAAAAAAAGAAAATTATGTAGTCAATCAATGTAAGAGTTGGCAAGTTGTATGAAATATGCATTAATTTGATGGTGCACAGCAACCATATGTATAAATGTTACAGTTTAAATGCTTGAATTTATAATTTCTCATAGGCCTATTGATCTTGGTGGACAATAAAAACATGATCAATTTAATTTATTATTGGATGAATAAAATAAAATAAATTTTTTATCGTCCACGGAGGCGAATTAGCCACATATGAATGAAAAAATGGCCTCCTCTTAGGACGTCCAAGCACGAAGTAAAAGGCGGCTTTGTGGAATACTTTGGGTCAACTCTTGCATGGTCCAGATATTCTCCCTTGGCCAAAGAATAACTAACCCTATAAAGGTTAAAAATAAAAAAATAGAAAATATAGCAACCCCACCCCGTAAAATTGGAGCCCAAAGGAACCTTTTGCCTTTACTTGGTCTTCTGAAGGTCTTCCGTCGCCTGATGCTTCAGGTAGATACTAATCCGGCATTTAGGAGGTTTACTTTTGGTAAAGAATATGCCATACAGTATACAGATCCACCAGAAGTTTCTGTTGCTTGATCCTTTTGTGTTATATTTTTGAATTATTCTTCCGTTTCAGTTTGGTTGATCCATGTCAGTTAACAAGGAACCAATGAGCCGAGGCTTGTTGGTTTGCATCAGCTAGCAAGAACCCGAGCTGAGGTTTTCTTTTTTAATCAGCTCCAATTCAAAACCTTGTAGTTCCTGTTTAGTGAAGGATTAATGTCAAATGGACATGGAATAGTTCTTGCGTCTGTAATTATGGGGAATTAAGTCTAGACATGCAGCCTGAAAAAGTAGCTGTGGCAGTGAACAAGGGTAAAAAAAGCGAGAAAGCACTTAAATGGGCGCTATCAAATTTGTTGTCTAAGGGAGATACAGTAACGATCATCCACATATGCCCTCCGATTGTCTTTGTTCCTACACCTGGTAATGTTTGTTTCTGCTTCAGCGCTTCCAAATTATCGTATAGACATGGTCTAGCTAGAGGGGAGGAATGAAGAATGGCTACCCTTTAAGTTTTAAATGCATGAAATTGTGGTTCCCATGCTCCTAACGGTTTGGCAATCTCACTATGGTTTTTGTTGTTCTATTTCCAGTTGGAAATTTTCATGTTGATTCACTTGATAAGGAACGCATTGAAGAATACCGTGCAGTAGTTAATCACAAGATTGATGGGCTTCTTAGAAGATATGCATGGAGCTGTAATGCAGTAGGGGTAAGTGGTATTGGTGAATCATGCCATTTCCATACTCCATAGATTCTAATATTTGGTTGTTATAGGTGACTGCAGAGATATTGAAAGTAGAAAGTTCTTCTGTTGAGAAGGCACTTGTGCAGGAGGTTCATGAATTAGGAATTGGAAAGCTGGTTTTAGGGAAATCTTCTCGCAATGCCATTACAAGGTATCCATAGTTAGGCTCTTTTATACCAATAACACCAGTTTTGTTGATGCCTCCATTTTTTCCTTTCAGGGCTCTTGCTGGACCTGGCATATCAGACTATGTCTCGAATAATGTGCCAGCTTCCTGTAGAGTTTTTCCAATCAACAAGAAGCAGGTGATCACTGGAGGGTCCTTCTCGTCCTTCTCATCGTCTTCTGATGCAGCTTCATCCAAGTATTGGAGGAGTCTGAGCACAGATAGCTCAACTCAAGGTTATATTCTTCATGCTTATCTAATAAATTATAAAGTGGCCCATCTACTATTTGACGTTGTTCATATATGAATTCACATGTGTTTTGAAGTGACTGAAAGAAGTTTTTTGGTTCCTTTTTCACTAATTTCAGGAAACATGGATATAGATTATGATCGGAGTCCATCTCGCAGAAATCATATTCAAATTCATGATCTGCCTCTTTTACTGTCTGAAAGATGGAGCCCTCAATCAAGTTCACAACAATCAAAATTGTCCTCTTTGGGCATGCCAGGAAGAGTGTTAGGCCCAAGGGGTAGCGAATTCTACATTTCACCCACATGGAATAGTAATCATAATGTAGATGTTACTGTGTCCTCAAATCAGCCAAATTGTGAACTGTCCAGTTCCGCCAATGCGTCGAGTTCAGCTTCCATATCAGCTCCCTCCCTTGTCTCAAGCCATGAGAGCTATGATTCTGAGAGTTCGAAAGACATCACCGAAGAGGAGAATCCAGATAAAAATGTAGAAGACCTGCCAATTGATCTGTCAAAATTGAAAATACCTATGGTATGTATTGAACCATTGTTAGGTTTATTTGTCATACTATTTTAGAATGAGGTTATTTTAATAACTAATGGTTCCTGTGCAGGTTATACTAGAAGAAGAAATCATGGATGTCAGAGGCAAAACTGATCAACCGCTACCCATCAGAGGCCGTAAACCAAGTGATATGGGCCTAGCAGGTCTGAGTCATCTACAAAGACGTTACAAGGAATACACATTTGAAGACATCCGAATTGCCACGAACAATTTTTCTGTGGATCTAAAGCTTGGAGAAGGAGGCTATGGAGTAGTATATAAGGGCAGACTAGACTTTAAAGATGTAGCCATCAAAGTTCTAAAAAAGGATGGATTCCAAGGCTCACAGGAGTTTCATCATGAGGTATGATTAGCATCAAAGTCTTTTTCCAGTCCCAAAGATGAACTTACATTATTATCCATTATATTATATATTTAGGTTGAGGTGTTGGGCCGCATCCATCATCCAAATATGGTCATTCTATTGGGTTGCTGCCCAACAAAGGGATGCCTTGTATATGAATACATGGCAAATGGAAGCTTGGATGATAGGCTCTTTTGCAAGGGTGGTACTCCTCCTCTTCCCTGGTATACAAGATTCCGGATTATAGCTGAAGCAGCAACTGCCTTGCATTTCCTTCATAGCATAAAGCCTGAGCCAATTGTTCATCGTGATTTCAAGCCAGGAAATATATTGCTTGATCGCAATAATGTTAGTAAACTAGCTGATGTTGGCCTTGCGAGGCTCATTCCAGAACCATTTGCTGCAATGAGTGGCACATATTATAAAGACACGTTACCAGTTGGCACATTTGCTTATATTGATCCAGAATATCAGAGAACTGGCTCTTTTGGCCCGAAATCAGATATTTATGCTCTAGGAATTGTAATACTTCAGATGCTTACAGGAAGGCAACCATTAGGGGTCCATGAATTTGTTGAAACTGCAATAGACTGTGGAACATTCTCTGATGTTTTAGATCGATCTGCTGGTGAATGGCCACTTGCAAAGGCCAAGGAAGTAGCTTGTCTTGCATTACAATGTGCAGAGATGAAACGCAAGCAACGCCCCGAGCTTGAAACAGTCCTTCCTATATTGGACAGGGCTCGAGCGTTTGCAGAGGAGTTTGCTGCCATAGAGACTTGCCATGAGGTTACGCTTACAGGTGGTAACTCAGCCACTCCTCCCATCTTTCTTTGTCCAATCCTTCAGGTGAGACACTGTCTTCATCTGAGTTGTTTGTGTTTATTAAAACTATGTACTCAGTTAATAAATTGATTTTGCAGGAGCTTATGGATCAACCAGTTGTAGCTGCTGATGGATACACTTATGAATACGAGGCAATAAAGCAATGGCTTGAGGAGCATGATACATCTCCAATGACAAATGTAAACCTGGAACACAAACAAGTCATACCAAACTATCCCCTCCAGAATTTAATTTCTGAGTGGAAATCTGCTAAAACTAGGAGGGCTTGTTAAGTGGTGATTGTAACGTGGTATATTGTGACATAGTTCTCCCTTTTTATTTGGTGATTCAGAGGCAGTTGGTGGTTTGTGTGACCAACCCTTGTTTTCTTTCAGCCCTTCCATTCGTTTCCATTGTTCTGCCTTTTGGTGGTTATCGATTAAATTAAAGAATTCAGCATTGCTGGTGGTTATTGTATCATTTAAGAATGTAAACTGCATAATTCAAGATTTTATTTTTCTTCTGCACCCTGACACAGCTGTGATATGCAAGCTTCATTTTCCAACACACAATTCTCATCTCCAACAAGCTGAAAAAAACTCCACAAAAAGTTACCGCTTATCTTAATGTTCAAAATTTTAGCGTGGATTTCAGGTGATGCAAAACTGAAGCACCGTTATCATTAGTAGAACCAATAAACTCAATTCAACCCATATGATGTGCAATAGAATTGAAAATTATGAGGGCCCAGAAAATGAGAACCTAGATACTGAACTGCTAAAGACCTCCCGTCATGCAATTGATCTGTTTATCCTTGAAAACTCAAAATGTTATCCTTGGAAACGCAAAAAATTGAAATGTGGTCGATTAACACCATAAAATATGTCATTCATGTTCCCACGTAGTCATCTTTGTGATGAGCTTCTTATTTAGAAAAAACAGCGTACATCTCTACAGCCAACAAAGTAGAAACAATCCATTCCTACACAGCTGGTTATGACATGTTGCTACGGTAAAATTTCTTCAGAAAATCAGATTCTCCGTGGTCAATAATCCCTAATTTATTAGGTTGTACCATGCCTTCACTTCCTACCACGTACTGAGATAGAATGTGATGACGTTGTTTTGATTGGTCAAGGCAGTTTTTTAGCTCCTCCTCCCCTTTAAAGACAAGTAAGTCTATTACCTGGAAAATGAAATAAGACATTCAAAAAATGCTGAGACAATTTCCCCACAATTTACAACCATTAATGAAGAAAAGGTATGATAGATCTATTGTAGACGTTCCGGGAACTGAGATATCATCCAGTCTGTCTTGAAACCTCACTTATCGACACAGATCAGCTGGCCATGCTCGACGACTAAATCCTAGGAATCTATAGTAGACATTAATAGATTCTTTCTTTCTTTCTTTCTTTCAAAGCCTCCTTATGTGCACAGCAAAAACAATGTGCCCCTTGCAACCTGGGACGCATACATTACAAGAGGATGCAGATAATGTGAATGCAAAGCATAGGATTATCCTTGGAGATAATTTTTGCTTCAAAAAGTCTCTTGCCAATTTCTTAGCTTTTTGAACATTCTGCAGAGTCATGTCTTCAAAGACAAGATGAAGAGGTCATCTATATAATCATGCAGGAAGTTATGGAGCATGACAGATTTTAAATTCTTCTGTTAACTGTAAATCCCCTTATTGTCACTTTCAGTTCAAATCCTTAACCTCTGGTCTATAAAAGATGGAAGCGGCTGCAAAATACTCAGTTCTAGTGGCTCTTATTCTACATACAAAACTGTATAGAAACTCAAAAACTTAAATGAAGAAAACTAACCTTGGAATTGGAAGCATCGGCATGTTTACGGAATTTAAGAGCAATTTTCGATCGGAGCTCAGCCCGTGTAATAACTTCGTAGAGGTTATAGCGGTCGATGATTTGGGGGAGAGCACGACATGCTTCACGAAAAAGGTCGAGCGCTCGTCTCTTAGCTTCTTCCGCAGACGCCGAGCTCATGCGAGCCTGGGCAGGCCGCCCGATCCTCCCCAACCCTAGCGACGCCATAGCCACAACATAAACTTCGAGGTTCTTCACTACAACAGTGGTATGTGAAATATGTAAAATATAAGATTGTCTCGTACATAACGATGTCCAATCAGAATGTGATTCTTGAATTTGAGCCAATCTGCAGCTGCCATGTGGCGATGATTCAAATCAAGAATCACAAGGGGGTAGACATTCTTGCATGACATGTTGCCATCCGGTTACTGTGTCATGGCGGTGAAGAAACTGATCAGATTTTTGAAGCCTTCCCTTGACGTCGTGGAATGCCCTCTGGTCTGGCATTCCAGCATGGAGAAGCAAAGGGCAGAAACCAGTCGCGCCTAATGGACCTCCCGGTTTCTGCCCTTTGCTCCGCCATGCTGGAATGCCATCCCAGATGGCATTCTACGTTACGTCAAATAATTTCTTGACCTAGACTTACGAAACGTAAACCACTGGTAGGTGGGAATTCCTGGAAACTATTGTATCTGTTTCTTTTTTTGTATTTTCTGGTTACTGGTTTTTTATCAGATTTTTGAAGCCTTCCCTTGACGTCGTGGAATGCCCTCTGGGATGGCATTCTACGTTACGTGAAATAACTTCTTGACCTAGACTTACTAAACGTAAACCACCGGTAGGTGGGAATTCCTGGAAATTATTGTATCTGTTTCTTTTTTTGTATTTTCTGGTTACTGGCTTTGGTGGCGGCGCTGGAAGCGGCGCCATAGCTTCTTCTTCTTCGCCGGCCATAGATTCTTCGCCGGCCAAAGCTTTTCGATAGTTGCTTCTTCGCCATAGCTCCTTCGCCAAAAGAAGCAAGATCCGGAAGATCCTCCACTCTGCTGGAGGATTTTCTCACAAGCTACATTCTTTACAGCAACGATTCCATCTGCTTCTTTGTTTTTCTTGAGGAATCAAGGGGGCTTTGAAGCGGATCCATGCTTCTGGGCCATAGCTTCTAATTTGCAACTAAAGATTCGCGATTTCAGGCTGCCAATTCATCGCTCTGTATAATCTTATCCTCCCCCCTTCCAATCCTTCCCAAAATCATGTCATTTTGCTTCAGAATCGTCTGCCTGCTCCATTCTTTAGTAGAAATTACCTTCCGCGCTCTGATGCCTTTTTTTCTTCAGAGGTCGCCGTCGTAGGTCATGGCCATGCCATTGCCACTCAGATTCTAGGTTCTACTCCACATGATCAGCTCCTGATCGGAACCTCCGATTCGCTCGTCGGCTTGCTTCTTCTTGTAAGGGCTTCTTTTATTTTCTTGTAATCGGCCCTGCCATAGCCTCCACTGGAACAGAGAACATAGAAGAAAAATGCCTAGAAGATGCCTGGATGGAATTTCCACCTACTCGGTGGCTTACGTCCGGTAGCCTGCAAGTAGGTGTAGGTTTCCGGCGGGGAACCGGCAGGCGGCGCCGCCAAGAGTGGCTCGGCACCGCCTGCCGGTTCCCCGCCGGAAACCTATACCTATCGGCAGGTTACCAGGCACGTCATGACCATTTGGTCGAAATTACTTGTTATTATGCCATTTTTTATAGAGCGTAAAAATTTCTCCGCCATTGCGGAGCGACGTCTCTGACACTTCTGTGCAAAGAATGACGATGCAAATAGGGCTCGAGCTTGCCCTGTTCCGTTTCCCTATTCGGCAGCCTGTGGCAAACAAGAGCAAAAAGAGCTTCCCTTTCTACAGGAGCTGGCATCCCCATCCCATAGCCAAGATCTTGCGACCTTAGGCGCCTTTTCTACCTATGCTCTAATCCGGCAAAGGGCAAAGGAACAGAAGCAGAAAAGGGCTGCTTCTGATTTATGAATACGAGCTTCAAGTTTAGCTTCCAAAAGGCATCTACACTTACAAAAGGCAGGATCTACCCTTCCAAAAGGCATTAAATCGGCATAGAAGCAGGCATGAGAAGGAAACAGAAGAAGAAAATGAAGAGCCCACATGCAAGTTTGTCTGCCAGAGGGTCTAATCCCTTTTCGGCATTGGATTTCAAGGGATTTTTTTTCCCTTTCTGGGAAGTTAACAATGACCCACAAAGGATAAAAGCTACAGAAAGCTTTAGATCGTTTCAGAAAGCTCTGCGGGCTCCCCAAGGTGGATTTGAAACTCCCAAAGGCGACAGGGTGCCATTTACTATCTTCCAGGCACACGGCAGATTTAAATTAAGGGCAACAAATCCTTTTTGTATCAAAATAGAGTAGAACCTTGGCGGCATTGAAGAAAGATATGTGCCAGAATAGGAATTCAAATGGCAAGAAAAATCGTCTGTGATCTTTAGGAGGAATCAAGATATATCTCCAACTCTGTCTTGCCCTATTCTTCCAGTCCAAAACGGTAAGTAAATCTCTTCTTACCTTTCTTTTTTGCCGGGCACCGCTATAGCTCAAATATCTGTAGCCTTTTCTGCTTCAATCAGGCACATTTGGGCTTCTGTTTTGGATCATAGAAACTAATTTTCTAAGTTGGGCATTTTCTCCAGTTTCGCCTGATGCTGAAGATTTGAGCAGAAAAGGGAGCAAACGACACTTGAGTAAGGGAGTTGAAGTGAATCGAAGGATGCAGATGCCTTCCAAGTTGTTCTTCAGCTATTCCGGAGCATTATCTTCTGCCGTCCGACGCCATAGCCATCTGAAAGGAAAGTGGCCACATGTCACACTAGTATTGGATGTAATTTCGATCAAACGGTCATTGCGTCCCCTAATGCACGCCTGTCAAAATTCCGGGTACAATTTTCTCGGTAGTGCTGCCTCGAAAATTATACGCCAGAGTCTTTTCCAGGCGTGCATTACGTAGTACATAATTTGTTTTAACGACAATCTCTCTCTTTTTTCTATTAGAGTGATAACAACTATTTTAAGCAATGCCATAGGAATTTCAATTCATATTGAAGCAATTATAAGTATCACATTGCAAAACACACCACACTATATACATTGCGTATGTGGCAAAATCGACACCTAAAACATACACCACATGGAGCAGGAACATTCGATCACCCAAGCAATGCATCAAAATTCATGAATGCATAAGAAAGGAACTCGCACAAGGAGTACGTCTTACGTACTTCTCAACCGCTATCAAAGTGCCTCCTATACAAGCAGTCAGTTGCAAAACAACAGACTCTCAAGAAACCCTCGCACGCCTAGCTCTATATAGCACCCGAGCAACACCCCACCCAACTCTTTTCTCCAAGCTTGCCCTACTGCTAGTTTCATATTATATTTTTATGGGTTTTAATTCAAACTAAAGCACAACATATCTCAATTGAAGTCTAAAAACGAAAGAAGCATAGCAAAATAGTGGAATGATGCTTGTTGGGTTTATTTTAATTGTGGCCTAAAAGTAAAAATAGCAAATTTCATTAGAAATTCAACCAATTGATTAAGCATCCTAAATTAGCATCGTGTTGCTAATGCACGAAGAAATGCCTTTTCCTTTAAGGTTGTTACAACGTTAAACCAATTTTACATATTGTAGGGAATGTTCGACTTTTTCATGTTTTGTGGTCATTTGCTGAGCTGGAGGTGACACTCCAAAGCATCAAAATATTACTATTACATTCTCCACCAATTATATATTTAGACGAGATACCCTTAAGTTTTGCAGTATTGCACAGAATGCCCTTGGCTCCTAGCAATAGAATAGGATGATGGTTTGAGGATGTAATTGGCTTTGTTTTCAATCTTGGAGGTGCACTCAACAAAAATCATACAAAACATATGAGTGTATGGGAGGGTTTTTTTTTTGGGTCAAAACCATACGTATAAGTATGGGAGGAAATTTTTTTTTGCTAGAATACCGTATGCATATAAAAGAAATATGGTAGAGGTATATGAAATATGAGGGATATTTTTCTAGGAAATTTCTATATAAGGGTTAATTTCTCACGCTATGCACGCACATGCCATATAGACTTCACACTAAGTGCACAACACCCCCCTCCCCGTTGACGGATTTTCCCCACAATCCCCAACAAGTGGCCTCAAGAGGCAAATTATCAAGATCCTCTTGATGCTGCTGAA
>JAANSK020265816.1:0-11991 GCA_011763485.2 Isoetes engelmannii
TGCTCATCCATCCCCTCCACCTTATGGAAATAGGCAAGATGTCTGCGCATCGTAGAATGCTGCAAAGGCCAGAACCCTGTCTCATATAGCAAGATCTGATACGACACTGTGTAGTTTGACGTCCTTCAAAAAAAAAAAAAAAAGGTAGATTTTTTTTTTTCCCTTTTTAATTGAAGGACATATTTCATTAATCATGTAATATCAAGTACAACTCACGCAACATCAAGCACATTGGTCAATCTCAAACCTGTGACCTCGGGTGTGGTAGGTTTAATGTCCTACCACTGGATCATGCACCGAATTGCTAAAAGGTAGACTTTCTGAATAAATAAAACATTCAAGACATTATTAGGACTCCAAGCATAGATCCTTTAGGGAGGGACTACCACTACTATATAAGAAGATGATTTGTATTAAAAGCTCACCAACATCTTTTATAAAAGGATGTGGCCTTATATATAAAAATTGTCGAAGGCGCATGGGGGGGGGGAGGCATTAGTATTCGGCAATAACGGTTGGGCAAACAGCCTTGGAGACTCCTGCTCAACTTCTGCGACCAAGCACATAACATCGACAACTGCTCCTGAGAATTTAGATCCTTCGTCAGCAATCCTTCACTTCTTTTTAAGACCTTTATCCTGATAAATCTTAGTGATTAAATTGTGTTGTGGATTGATTGTTCGGAGAATCCCAGAAATCCATTCCTAGCCTATTCTATAATTCCTGTCTATCCGTGAATTTGTAATTTGCTAGATTGAGGTTTCTTTAGTGGCTAAATTGGTTTAATTGTTTTATTTCCTCACAATTGTTTTGCAAATAAAACTTGTAGTTTACCCATTCGTATCAATTGGTATCAGAGCACGGCTCCAGTTTCTCTTAGGAACTGTGGTATATAGAATTATAGAATTGGAATCTAGAATTTAAGAAGATAAATTCTAGAAGTTAGGTGGACTAGTTTAGAATGTTTTGAAGAACACATGCATTCAGTTGCCAATCAATAATTATGTCCTTGAACTAACCCATGTTTGTCGGTGTGAAGAAGAAACATCCAGTACGCACAAAACTGATGCAACCAACTCACTTCTTGTATATATCCTCGGCTGCGACAAGTTATGTTGTAATGTGTTAATGTATTAAACTACTGCAAAATGCGATAGCTGAATAGAATCAAGGTCATCCCTCATAATCAAGGATGAGTGAGATGAATAGAGTGATCAGCTTTTAGTAAAGAATTTTAATGTGCAACATTTTCGGTGAAGAGTCTAAAGATGGGATTGCTGACAAAGGAAGTGCAACAAGAATTAGAGTTGCTCTACTACAACCCAACTCAAGTGAAGGAAAAACTAATGAGATAGATTCAGGTGTAGACTTGCGGGACAATTCAGAAACAATTTTTGCTCCAACTATCGGCAAATTGTATTGAGGCAACTCTAACCTTCATGCTTTAACGAATGCCAAATCTACCAGACTTCTGTAGTGCAAACTTTTATATATTATTTCCACACTGCTATTTTATTAGTCACATACCCTTTTTGCAGGTTCCCAGAATTCTGACAATTTCTTAAAGCCAAATTCTGAAGTCTAAACTTTATGTTTGGATGGTTGCTAAATGGAATTATCTAGTGGTTTTATTGAATTGCCTTTTTCTAAGACTTTCCCAGATTTTATTGTTGCTGGGGAGTGTTCTCTAGTGGTCACATTGAATTATTCTTAAACTGACACTTTTCTATCTCAGTCAAAAG
The DNA here is from genome assembly GCA_011763485.2 of Isoetes engelmannii. Lineage (NCBI taxonomy): Eukaryota > Viridiplantae > Streptophyta > Lycopodiopsida > Isoetales > Isoetaceae > Isoetes > Isoetes engelmannii. The sequence goes on from JAANSK020265816.1 coordinate 1,743, forward strand.
CCAAATTTTGAATAATTGTGTTAAGTTGCCTTGGATGATTCTAAGGTGTTAGTCTCCTAATTTCATTCATTTACTAAAGCCAAAAACTTTGTTACTAAGAATTGCCTTGAGCTTTTGTTTATTTAGATCTTTATCTTAATACCTTTTGAGACAACTACTATGACTGCAGCTTAATAGTTGGTCTTGGTAATTTTTAGCCTTTAAGGGCTGGACTTGAATATTTCTAGTTGTGGAGTTCAACTAGAGTAGTAACTATGAATTTGGTTATTTTAGTTTGTATGGGCTGGACTTGATTGTTTTTTATTGTGGGCTTAATCAGAGTTGCAATCATGGACTTGGTTGTATTAATTTGCCATATATTACCTTGATCGAGTTTGATCAATCTTGAGAAAGGGAGGAATTGATATGGTTGCTCGTGGGAGTGGCTAGGAGGAGCTAGAAAATGAGAAAGAAAGTTAAGTGTTGATGACAAACCGTTTAGAATAAAATATATAAGCCATTTAAGACATTTAAGCTCAAATGCTGGGCAAATACTGAAGGGTGTGCCATTCGTCCTCAATAGCTCCCATATGGCAACACTGACATAGCCTCTCCTCTCGTGCATGTCGGATCCATCTACCTATCTCAATTCGGAGGTGGTGTGTAGCTGTGCGAATTGTCGTGATGAGTCTTCAATTCTTCAGCAGTAAATGTGCCCGCAGGTACTCTTGTGGGCCCTGCTCAAGCATAGGTTAATCTGGCTTTTGTAGTGTGTAGTTTTTACATGTCCCAAAGCCCCATCAACCCAAAGCTTGTCAAGGAAACATGCACCGAGATACTGCCACAGATTATTGTGATCCTCCTCATTTTCTACCTGTATGCATCTATGCTCTTGCACATATCTGGAGAGCCAGTTTGCTCGCTTCTCCTTCCAGCAGGTTTTGAGGTGTTGTGGACCCATTGCCATGGCATATGCGAGGTGTGGGAGGCGTTAAAAAATGGTGGAGATCATTTGAAGAATTGTGAGTAAAAGTCCGACACAAAACTCATTGACGACCACCGAAGAGTATGAATCTGTGCAAAATCGTCTCTCCAGACCCTTCACGAACCCTGATTTTATTTCTTTGATACCCTAATTTTGTTTCTTCGATATCCTATTTTTGTTTCTTTGATGTCTTTTGAGCTGACCTGGCGATGCCTAGGATCCTGGCCCGGGGGGGGGGGGGGGGAACTCTGCCCAAAAGATTTTGCGCTTTGGGCACCCCTAGAGTGATAGGGTGGGTGCCCAGGATTAAAACATCTAGTATTTTGATTCATTTATGGATTTTTTCTTTTTGTCTTGAGCGGGCTATAGTGTTTCACCTTAAGTCGCTCTACTATCCTATATGGTGTGGTGCAAATAATGTTGTTTTATTTATTTTTTAGTTTTTAAAAAGACACGAAACAAATATTTAGGTCTTTTCAACTACATCCGTTCTCTTACAGTTCTGAATTGAAAATTTCCATCTTAAAATGCCCTCCATAATACTTGGGGTTTTGAACTGACATCACGTTAGTAAAAAGAAATGTTCGCGGGTATTGAAGGAGGGTCTTCTCGCAGTGGTCAGGACTAAGATCCTTGGCACGTATTGTATGCCAAACCGTATAATTTGGCATGTTTGAGCAGCTTATTTCCATTTAGTGGTCTAGTTTCCAATTTTGATGTGTTTGGAAGTATGGTACAAAATATTTATCCTAGATTATTGGGCGTGGATAAAATTTCACGCCACTTTCTTTTTCTGGTCTATGTCGCTGTTTGAGCCTGAAATCAGATCAGACACAGGAGGGTCCACTTCGGAGGTTGGTATGGAACGCTGGCTTGAATTTAGAGCAAAGAGCGCTCACTGATGAAGAGCTCTGGGTTTTGTGCTGCCTGTGCAGCTATGTTTTCTTGAAGGACGCCAAACTTTATTCATCAATCAAAGAAATGTAACAAAATAAAATGCAGAGGCATGACTACAACCCCAGTGGACAAATTAATCCAGCTGAGCACAACCACATGTCTATGCATAGGAATGAATATGAAGGTAAGTTTCCCAAATCAATACTTTCTTCTCTTGAGCAAGAGAAGAGCAATGATAAGCCACAACAATTTTCTCCTGCGTCCACTAAAGGAGAATGTCGTCTACACTGTCCGTACCTGTGCAGCTATGTGCCGGTTCCTTACCGGCTTTCTTCTCCCTTTTGTTTTCTAATTTGAGAGTTTAGGGATGCCTGCTACTTATGGGTTCTTTAAATTGCGCATGCCAGTTTTGCAGCAGCGGTGTCCGAATATCTTGTGCAGAAGCGCTTGTTGTCCTTCTGTTCCTCTGATCCCCTTTCAGCAACAGCTCCAGATTTGAATGTACAGTTTGGGATTTTGCTCTAGATTTCCTGCAGGCTTATTCCAGATTAGGGTATGGTGCAAAGGATTGTGGTGAGCCCATAGCGCTTCAGGGGCATAGCAGCATTAAGCTGTAGATCATTACTTGTTCCAGTGTTCCATTGCCAGAATAGGCCCTGCTTCGTTTATTCCTAGCTTTTAGCTTTACCTTCGTTTATTCTTTTAGTCAGGTCTTCTATTGGCAAGAGCACAAGGCGCATTCCGATGGCTGCCCCAGTCTGGTTGAGCGCAGTTTGCTTGGTCGAGGCAGCAGAGGCGTTCATTTTGTTTTTATTTTGCTTTTTTCTTTTTTGCTTTGACCATAGGTTCGATCGAAACCATTGCCATTTGCATGCATTTTTTTCTCGAAATCATAATGGCCATTGTTCGGGCATAAAACTCGAAATATCTGTCAGATCAATTGGTCATCAATAAAAATCACACAAAAAAGCGAAATAAATTTATAAATTTATAAATTTCACACAAAAAAGCGAAATAAATTTATAAATTTATAAATTTCTTTGTCAAAATAAAAGACAAACATGCAATAGCAAAATGCAAACCTCTTCTAGCATGGGATCTATGGAAAACCTAAAACCCTACCTCTGTCTCACAGATTCGCTCGAGCATTCTTCCGTGGGGTTGAAGGGTTTTAGGGTGGAATCGCACCACCGGACGCTCAACTCCAAAGATTGGAGAGAATAAATAAAAGTCTGCCATTTGGCGATGGCGGTCAATCTGGTATCACACTAAGGGCGCCCAGAATAAAAAATCTCTTGTCGGCATCCAAAATCCTGGACTGGACGGGGAATTCCACCCGCCAATGTTTTGTCCGCCTGCAAAATCATCAGGGAATCTTGAATAGGAGTTGCTTGCTATGAACAGGTCGAGTTCTTGAACAGGTCAGATTTGCTTACCGGAGTTGCTTTGCCATGAACAGGTCTGATTTGCAGCGAAATTACAGGACGTAGCAGCGTTTTGGGCGGAGCTAGTGTGATAACAGAATCAGAGGCTTCTGAATCCCCCGGCCAATCTTCTGAAACAAGCATTTTGGGCTTCCGGTGAGGTTGAGAAAAAATGGTGATGCGGGGCTGTTTAAGGGAGACGGTGCAGTTCCAATTAGACGATGCACAACAACGTCGATTATCGAAATCACAACAAGTCCTGCATGAATATGGAGTTGCAGCATTTGCCTCTTCATTCGTAACTGTTGGTGATACAATTCCTGGGGATCAAGAAGCTGGATACCTCAAGTAAGTTATTTCTCGATTTTCATGCCTACGAATTCATCTGTCATTTCCTGCAATAAGTTGGATGATTGATTTTATACAGGGGACATGGAACACATGTAGTGGATGGACAACTCTTAGCAACGTTATGCGGAGTAGTGGAGAGAGTGAATAAGTTGATCACTGTTCGACCACTTCGTGCAAGGTTTCTTTTGCATTATGTAAAATTTCAAGCCAAAGTAAATGTGCATGCAATTATGCTCATAACCTGTATCTGTACCCATTTGCTACAACTTTCAGATATAATGCTTCTCACTTTTCCATTTCAGATATAATGCTGCAACTGGGGATGTTGTTATTGGTCGCATAACTGAGGTATTGCTTGCGAAGTCTTTTTAATGGAGAGAATCAGTAATCTGGCTAGTTGAATTGTCTGTTTAGTTGGATTATTGTTTTGCCAATTGTGGATAGTTCCACCGCTTGGTTGGAGCTAGACACCAAAATGTTGTTGGGACAGGGTATAGAGCTTTCGAATTTTCAGGATTCTTTTATCAGGTGAACGCATGGTACATCTTGATGTCAAGATGGTCTTTGTAGTAACCAAGTCAACAGTTGTCCAGTGGCACCCCCATTTTGGGTCACCATTATTTTGTAGCTGGCAAGCATTGATCATAAAACGTACAAGGTCCAATTCCTACCGTCGAAAGAAAATTAGATATGCTAGGCACTCTGCTAGCATAAAAGATCAGTGAAAAGAAGCACTGGTTCATTCATATTGTTTAGAAGTTGTAACAGCTGTCGAAGCTCTATTTTGCTTCATGAATTTTCTCATTCCATCTGCAGGTTTGTTAATATCTCTGTCCAGGTCCTCCCTTAAAAGACGGTGCATTTCTGCCCTCTTTTTGAGCTATTCCTACCTAATGAGATTTGACATTGGGGATAAGAAATCAGTATGGGTGATAAACAAGCTATTTTGTCTCCCATATATAAGTACAAAAAGCTTAATGATGACCTCATTGATGAATGCATATTCTTGGATACCTCTAGGCTATGGCGCAAATTAGGTTCATTGGATTGCAGTAACTTGCATAAGAAAATCTGTATTCAGCGGATATACAAAGCCCCACATGAGGATGTTCCTTATAGGGCAAAGTGACGCAGCACGAGCATAATGATTATCTAAAGTTGATTAATCTGCCAGCTTGCAGGCACAAATTGTTACAGTCATTCTCCTAATAAACCATGAAATATAGGAAGAAACTGTTTTACCAGAAGCATATCCTCATAAACTTTGAAAAGTCTCAATGTTAATCCTTATATCTCAGAATTAATATCTTAGAATGTATCGCATATTGTAATTTATAACAATCATACCATTTCTGCACTTTCTTGTGACATAATCAGACTTTGTCAAATGCAGGTCGGCCAGAAAAGGTGGAAAGTGGACATTAATTCAAAGCACGATGCACAGCTGATGTTGTCGGCTGTCAACTTGCCAGGAGGCATTCAGGTTGAGATGATTTCAATTACAACATCTAATGCTTATAATTTTGTCTTTTATATTGTCATATCTCATGCAATTTTTTTGGTTATGCTCCTTATAGAGGAGGCGTACTGCTGTAGATGAACTGAACATGCGGCTTCTCTATGAAGAAGATGATCTTATAAGTGTAAGGACTTGCTGTTTGACTGATCATGTTTGTTCTTTTTGAAACAAGCACTAAGCTTTCTGCATTTTGTGCAGTCTGAGGTGCAGGCTGTACATCAAGAAGGGACAGTTAATCTACACACTCGAAGCCTCAAATATGGAAAGGTTGCTATTTGTTTTACTTCCAGTATTTTTGCTCTTGAGTTATAGATGTTTTTTCTGGTAATATGCAGCTGGAGAAGGGGCAGCTAGTCAAAGTTCCTGCATACTTGATTAAACGGCTGAGTCAGCATTTTCATCGTCTAGATCAGTATGGAGTTGGTATTATCTTTGGCTGCAATGGCTATGTATGGATTTTCATGCCATCTTCAACTGAGTCAGAACAGTCGGATCTCCTTAGTAAGACCCACGAGCAGCATCAGGCAGCAAAGTATGCTGATCATCCAATTATTGGCAAGGATAATCTTCCTTTAGCTCAGACCATGGTTCCTTTAGAAGTAAGAGAAAAAATATGTAGACTTGCAAACTCTGTAAGGGTGCTCAGCAGATTGAGCTTTTTAATCTATCCTGCATCTGTTACAAACATTTATGAAGCTAGCATTGAATGGGGGACAGACATCAAAGACATGCTTTCTACAGATTTCTACGTTAAGGTTATAGAGTTGGAAGCTAGTCGTCGGAGTAAGAAGGGGTAGTCTTCTCCGTATCAATTTTTGGCTTCAATGTGGCTCTGAATGATAACATTTTTACGCAAGTTTTAGTAATCAACAACCGGAAGGCTGAGCAATTCTCCTATTTATATCCAGATTGTCTTTATGTTAAAATTGATAGTGCTGTTATGCCTTATATTTCACACGCCAAGAGCATGGCAATACCCAGGTAAACTAAGAACCTAAGGATTCATCATCTAAGGGACAAGGAAAGCTATTTGACTTTTATTAAGTGGCCTTAACAAAGAGGGATTAACATTGGCGGATGTAAAAGTGCAACCAGATTATATTATACAGATAGAAGCAAAAGGCAAAAAATATATTCATGTGGTTTCATTTTTTTTAACTTGCAGCAACAGGATTAAGAATTGTTGACATATAAAACCAATGTCCCAATTTGTTGGTCCTTTAGATTAGGTTAATGATTCAACTCAAAATTTTTGAATCAATTGGCATCACTAGAGTATGATGGAGAAATTAGAATAAAGTTCATCTCACTTGTGAAGTTGAAATTGGCAGAATTTATCGATGCCATGAATTATACAGGTCAGACCAATAATCGCAAATTCATATTTGTCTGATAAGGAGATAGCCTTTACATTTTAAAACTTTTCAGTTCTGTTGTCCAAAGTAAGTCTGCATCAGAAGTTATTGTCACCCTCTGTGCATCCAACATATTAGATGTACTAATAAGGGATCCAAAGGACATGGCGGTTTTATCTGTCATAAATTGCAAACTAGTGAATACCAATGTAAATGTCTCATGCAGATAAACAGAAAATATCTTACTTAGATTCCAACGGAGTCCTGTGGTCGTGGTGCTTGTTGAAGGGGCACCAATAGGTATAATTCCACAATGTGGACCTTCAAAAGCCGAATCTATAATTATCTCGTGAACATGGTGCCTGGGAAGCAGCCGAACCAAATTCTCATCATTCACAAGTATGATACGAACATTGGGAAAACAGTGCAAAACGTTGAGGTTTGCCATTTCATGAGCAAGTCTTCCACCAAATGCTCCTAAAACAGTTACATTGAGCTGCACACACTTTCATATTTTGGTATTAGACTATCATCCCAGATATAAGTTACTACCCACCTTTCTGAAGTTTTCCTCGATAAAGGCGACACATTTGTGCAGGTCTGTAGTATCTTGATCATCTGACTTATCTACTACAACAGTGCCCTGCATAACTCTTAGATGTTAGCTGCTATGTCCACAGAATTCTATAGCTTGGAACCATTCAAATGAAATACTTGTTAGTAAGATAACAAGAATGAGGTTTACCCCCCAAGAAATCGAGATAAGGAGCAAATCATTCTCCAGCTCAGATTATCATTAAGTACCTTAATACTTTTTGAAAACATTTAAGGCCACAACTATGCAAAGCAAACAGATAATAAAGAGGACATGTTTTTGCTTGTACGAGTCTGCTCTTCAGCCCAAAATGGAACCAGAACCTTAGTTGGAATTTTTTAAGTTTCCATGGATCACATAAGCAAACAATTACAAAATATGCAGCACTTCTAATGGAGGATGAATCTGGCCAGCTACAAGTGCAGCTTTATGATCAATTTGGTAAGTGCTAGGGATTAAACAAGCCTCACGTACCTTGGCAAATATCCCCCTTATGACTTAAAAATAGCTAATGCGAATGATGGCTTGTTAGATAGGATGCAACTTTAGATAACAGCAACTTCATAATGATAAAAGTAATCAACATTATATAGCAAACCTTCCCTGGTATGAAAAGGATGGTCCAATAAAAGAAATTGACAGACACACATTTCAGCAGTGTGAGTTGTGGAGACAAATTTTAATAGCGAATCAGTGACATTATAACAAAGAGATATTCCAGTCAACGTAGAAAGATCCTCATAATACCTTGAGAGTATAGTATTCCTTGATATCCTTATCAATGGAATCCAAGTCTCCAACTATGTAGTCTGGAATATACCTACCCAAGGGAAAAATGGGTTACTTCTCTTAATGTAAGGCAATGGAATTTATCATAAACAACAAAATGAACCATTCCTATAATATGCATTTCCTTCTTAGTTCTATGATCTTGCTTGCATATGGCTTGTGTGCCTTGATCTGTTCCCAGGTATTGGGGCCCTGAATTCCAACTCGAGCAGAAAATACATTATGTGGGATTCAGTTATCCACTTGCCATCAGTATGAAATGGAGGTGGTTTTTATTGAAACCAGGTCTTCTAAAAGAGCACCTTTCCTAGCCATGCAATGCTTAATTCTGCATTGCTACCTAAGATATCCCATTGTGGGGCAACAAAGAACGTGTATCTCTGAAAAGTTTGCAAGATAAAAGGTTTTTTGAAAACCGCCAGAAGGAGTATTTCTTTCATGATATATAATCATTAAGTTACGTTCCACACAATCCATCTTGCTAATACACTTCCTCTGGAGTAGTTTTCTTAGCTTCATTTAGAAGAGTTAACAAATTTGACATACATAATAAAAGACTTGCCTTTGGCGGACACCTTCGTCGTCCTGTGCTTTTAGCAGTGCAGGTATCTCGTTGAAAAGCCTGTTGGCTCCTCCATCAGCACAAACCCGGAGTTGGGCTGTATAGTTGCAACAAGACATCAATATCCCTAGTTTCTAAACCACAGATAAAACAAATCTAACACTTTTCTCATTACTACTACACTGTCAGATAATGCCAGTTTGCAAAAATGAAAAATGAGAAGGCAAAAGGTAGCAAGGACTCACCTATGTTCCAGAAATGTGGGGTAAGACGAACCAAGGGCTGGTTAAGCACAATTAATGCAAAGGGAGAAGGTGAGACACTGAGCGTAGAAGAATTTGGGGTCGATGTGGGGAAAAAATCAGAGACGTGAAGCATTGTTGGGATCATAGTGATCTGATGACCATATTTTCCCACCTTTAACAACTTCTGGATTTTTCTGTACATTTTGCCACCTTGTTGCTTCCAAATCTCTTATAGAATAATCAGGCAACAGGAAACTGAAAAATGCTCAGGAATTTAGGTCGGAATCTTATTTGAGGGGTGCCACATGGCTATGACTTCAGACACAAACCCTTGTTTGCAAATGCTACCTAGAATAACGATTGCAATGATACGTATAGACGAGAAGTAAAACTTCCATTTGGTTGGTAGACTAGCATGGCATACATCTAACAAATGATTGCTAAAAAAGTCGTGCTTCATGTTTCAGATGTAGATTGAGATGTAAAATCCACATCTAGATAGCTATTGTTGAACTGGCAATTTTGTTATTTTCGGTGGCGGGTAACAGATGAGAAATCTGCTATTCATGGTCCTGGAAACGAGTAAAACAATGTTAACAAACAATTCTACCATCATATATTGATAAGGGACTAGGTACTTGATACTCTCACCATTGGTAGCTTGCAATTTTCTAGGCTCCTCAATTTAGCTCGTAGGAAGAAGGAATACTGGTGATAAATTCCTATTCTTGACATCATTACCCTGTGTAGATAATATGCTATAGAATCAGTAGTAAGTGAGAATCAAAGCGTCAAACCATCCATGAATGGTCTTCAGTTTTATGAACCCAAAAGTGCAATTTAATAATTGAGTGTGTTGTCTCATAAGGCTTTTTCAAGAGAAAGCAATTTTAAAGCGACATTATAAGTACTAACACTACTTATGCTTGTGTTTGACAAAAGTGAATAAAGCTCTTTATTAGAGTCCGGTCTTTTGTGCTCGATTTAGGCAACTCACCAGAGCTCACGCCTGCATTTCCAAGCCTCGGTTCACCCTCCAAGAATCCCAAGAAGAAGTGGTGCTTTGCAGGAACGCAACTGCCAAGAAATTGGCCCTAACAAGAGCAACCAGCAGCATAATATTCTTTATAATCTGCTAGATTAGACATCATAATAATCCGAAGTAGAAAAGGCACACGATCGTAACAAGAAATTGAATGAGGCTTACTGGCAAATGGGCCACCGGAGATGCCGGGCAACCTGAAGCAGAGAGCCACCTTCCTAATCAGGATGAACATGGAGTTGAGTAAAGATTAGGATCATGCCCTCCTAATCTTTACCCAACTCAATGAAATGATTAGTTGAAATTGTGAGGTGCTACATCCATACTTTTGCCGCCCTTTGCTCAAAAAAGTCCCTTCAATGATTATTGCAAAATAATAATGGTGAAGATTTATGTTCCAATTTTGGCATGGTAGGACATAAAAGACCAGTAATGCATGGTTGGGTGCAATTACGCCATAATTACATGTAAATTATATCATGGAATGATATTTTGTGTAAAATGCT
>JAANSK020265827.1:0-21727 GCA_011763485.2 Isoetes engelmannii
CATCCACTTGCTTCCAAGATATTGCTGCTGTCTCAATCTGCAAACTAATGGCATGTCTCCATTTCCATGCACATCCAACAGCTTGGAACCTTGAACATCTTCCTGTCGGAGAAGCATTTCTACATATCTTACCTCAAGATTGTTTCTCCAAAGATTGTTTCTCCAGCAATCCTCCAATCTAGGAATGGGCGTAGATCTGGAAACATCGCAATCCTTCAATTATAGGTCTTACCCAAGAATTGTCTTCAACAGAGAAGAACAATCCCCCTCTCCAGGAATGGCTTAGACCTTGCTCCAGAACAACGCTTTCATCAAGAAAGAGCTCCAATGGCACTCTTTCGTCACTGCACCAACGTCCTCAAATATTTTGACGGGAACTTTTCTTATCACAAACAAGATGTCGCCTTAGTTGTGACCAACACGACCAACACCAATACACAGTTCCCGTTATCAACTAAATTGGCCTCATCCGTCAAAAACTAGACCAACGATGGACAACCCAACAGTCCGGCAATCCTGCCTGGCCAACTCCAAAACCGGCACTCCTCAAAACCGGCACTCCTCAGATTCCCCAACGGTACTTCTGATTCAAAACTGGCACTCCTCAGGTTCCCCAACGGTAGTTCTGATTCACAGCAGATTAACCCTGCTAACATGCATGCAATCCTGCATGCATGTGACATGCAAATAGCTAACACTGACCAGGCAATCCTGCCACAATCAGTCACGACCCCAACAAAGATAATCCTGTCTTTAAACTTGCAGTTTCATGCCTTGTGTTGCAGCACTCCTGCTCGCATCACAAAAAAAGAGCCGACCAAGGCAATCTTGTCGAAATCGGGATCTCAGCATCCACCACTCTGCCTAGAAAGGCTCTGATACCATGATAAGAATCGTGAAAGCATACCCAAGAAGCTAGCGCAGAGGACAAGATACACAAAGCTGAGATACATTTGCATTGATCAAGAAGCTACTTATACATGAGCCCAACATCTCTATTCTAACAAACTAACAAACTCTTTGGCTTGTGATACATGTATGATGACACTTGTCACCCATCTAATACCTAGCTAACCATTAACGCTTTAGTTTACTAACTCCAACACAAGATTCAACCAGTGTCAACACCCCCTCTATACATCCAAATCATAACTCCCCATTGACAGCCAAAAAAACTCTTATGCACTATTGAGAATTAAAGAGGATTTAACGAGGAGCAGACTGTTAGGTTTATGCCGCTCTTCCCCAAGCACAAGAGGTGCAGATATCACACGGTATCAATCCATAGAACACCGTCATAAAATAAGAGTAACTCAACTCCTAAACCACTTTAATTATAGATCTTCATTGATTTGGGCTTCGAGTTACAAAGGTGGTCCTTGGACTCTAGGATGGCAGGAAGATAGGAAGTATCAACCCACCTTGGGCTCTAGAATGGATCTCAGGAAGATCCAAAGTATCAATCCACCTGGAATGAGTATCTAATTATCTGCTCAACCTACCTAACCCTTGGTTAATTCCCTCTCCTAATGGTGTCTCCATTTATTATTGTGCAAGTTTTGCTAAAACCTTTGAATGCCCATGTTCTACTCTCGACACATAATCATGTCCATAATAATATACATATTCCTCAATGTGGCTCAGATTAGATTGTCACCTTGAAATTTAAAAATTGTGTAAATTGACACCCCAAACTAGAAATGTGTGAAACACCAAACATTATACACACAAATAAAATAGTAAGGTGTACCCACAAATATAAGGTGTCACAACTATACTACTACAATAGCTGACCTTACAATAGTAAGAAAAGGTTCAGAAATGGAAGTGTAAAGCTTCTACAAGTGAAAATTTGGTGGATGTACTACAAATGGCCGTGTAAAATGTAGGAGAAAATACTCAGCTATTAAATCAAATTAAAACTTTATGTATACTTTAATGACAACATAACTGGCAAGCTGTTTTCTATGAGCTGCATTAAATTCTCAGCTACCATTTTTAACTCTCCGTGCTCCTTAAATTTTGTAATTTCTAAGGAGACCAGCATGGGTAGTACAGTCTCAATCTTACAAATCAGATCTTCAGCAGTTTTCAAGACACCAGGCGAGGAGAACTTTTCTAGTTTCCATGAAATTAACACTGGTAATGTCTTCTCAAGCTGATTGACCAACTCTTCAGTTATATTTCTTACTGTAATGTTTCTAAGTGCTACTGGATCAACCACAACATTGAAAGCCATTAAAACTGGCAATTTTCCCTCAATCTGCTGAACCAAGTCCTGAAGACCATCAGCTGTCAGGGCCTTGTCTCTTATAATCTCAAGCATCCTAATTGTTGTTGCTACTACATCCTTTACTTCATCTGATGGAGGATCGTCATCTTCTACCACTTCTTTTATTTTGGGTGGCAGGTTGTAACCGGGAAAGTCGGATCTCTTTTCTAAGAGAAATTCTAAAAGTTTGCTTTGCACTGGTGACTGAATCTCTGTTTTGATAGTTGATTCGGATAATGCCTTGTGCCTTCTAACATCCATAATTAATGCACATATTTGATGATAGAGGCCACTGAATTTGTCGTGAAGCAAAAGGGAAGACCAAGGTTGTGATAGAAATGCCAAAACGTCCTCGTTATTTCCCTCGTTATTGCCTTCAACAGACCTGTAAATAGAAATAACGAGCTTCTTTAATGGATTACAGAGCCTACAAAGCATGAAAGATGGTATACCATTTTGTAATGCTGTTTAGAAGTGAGAGATGAAGACCAACGAATCTTGATAGTTTCCAAGGCTCTGTTTTATGTTTTCCAATATATAGCACCCTAGCTACTTGCTTTGTCTCCAGTACGTCCAACCTGATGTAGGAATTCTCCGTTCTTTTGATCAAATGATCAACATCATCCAAGTCTCTTGAACAGTAGCTAGGAATCACAATATTGATGAGTTGTAAATTGCCAGGAAGGCATCCTCCGATGCCTTTTGGATGTATTAAAACAGGCACAGACGAAACATACAGCTTATGAGAGGTTTCCGGCTGAATTACAGATGCAATGTGTTCAATACCTGGCCATAGCTTTTCTTCACCAGGAATATAGTTTCTGAATCTCGAAATAAATGAATCAGCCATTGTTTCCCCAATTTCACTGCAATTATACGTCTCCAGCTTGGGTATGTTTGCACATCTTCGACTGAATTTACAGAGACTGCCACCAGCATATATTGATGGATCATTGGATTGAAAATTCCCATCCACTATCACTCGTCCATCAAATATGATACCCTCCTGCAAAACCAGCTTATTTGATTAAGTTGACCATATAACATGTAGATGGAAAGGAAATGAGAGAAATAACCTTTTTCATTGCATGAAAGAGGGAGACGTCCACATGTTTCTCATTGCAGGTAATGAGAAATGCATATGGAACATGAACTTTCCTCGGGGTAGAATCTTCCATTGTGTCTGTAGAATGAACTTCTTCAAAAATAAGATAGTTAGGAAGGTTCCCAGTCTCATCGATATTTACGCCTACCAGATTGAGACAAGGCCTTATTTCTATCCCGCATCTCGTTAAGCCTTTCATAATGATCTTAGTGGTAATCTTGTCCCCAAAGCAAGGAGTCTGAAATATCTCTTGTGTAGGGTGAACAAGCAATATTTCTGAGCTTTTGAAGCCTTGTGATAGTAGTAACTGAATTACAAAAAGCGCCTCTAGTGATGAACCATAAACTACAAAGTATTCCTCTCTTGATAGACTTCGAGCCCTCTCCATTTCTTCCAAAACATCCTGCATATGTACAAGCAGCTCCTCTGCTCTCATAACCGTTCGTATAGAATCAAGACTAAGCTTAGGTATTGTCTGATCCTGTAGCCCGGTACAAAGGACAAGATAATCGTACGGAATAACCTGACCATCATCCAAGGTAATATTTCTTAAATCTCTATTTATATCAACAAGTCGAGCGGCAACTACATGTACTTCACAATCCAGACCCAATTTGTGGAAAGACCATGCAGGCCCAAGTTCAAGATCAAGAAAAGGAACGAGTGGTGATGACAGTGTTAAAAATCCAAATGGACTAATCAAAGTGAGATTTGTGAAGTCTAATTGTGGAAACATGAGCAGCTTACGAAGAAATGCTTGTGCCGTGTGTGAAGCACCAATAACTACAACTCTGCTATTGACTTGTATCTTGTGCCTACAGGTAAGTCTATGTGTTGTTGCATAAAGCGAACATTCATATCCAAAATGTCTGCCAAGCCCATTTGCTTCAATCACTTTAGGAAAACATTCAGTTGGCTTTTCCCATTGCTCTGGATTAAGCATATGGGCATGCTGTCTTCCTGGAACTAGAACTAAATCTTCTATTACATCTGGAAGTTGTTGGTTGGGGAATATTGGGTAGTAAAGCATACTTTTTCCTGTCTGACGCATTATTTCCCTTAAAAATAATCGTCTTCTATTGGAAAGAGTAGGGACCAATGCATAAAACATAATGGCAGCATGTTTTTCAGGTGGGTAATGCTTCATTTTGGCAATTCCATTCAGATCAAAATGACTTTCAAGCATCTCCAATGGGACATTTTCTTGTAGTAAAGCAAAACCCACAATCTCAGTGAACAACTCAGCAACGAAAGGTAGACCTGCAAGTATAAATATTAGCACATGGCTATCAAAAGCAGATCATATACAGATAATGATTATATCCAGAATAAACTAAGTGAATGAGTACTCACATCCTTTTCTTGGATGATTAATCGACTCCAGAATAGCTTTACTATCAACAAACCCTTCAAGCAGGCTATCGACTTCATGTGCATCTGCTGAATTACAAATCCTGACCTCAAACCCCTGATATAGTGTGGAAAACATTACTATTAAACTCTAAGAATTGGTTTATAAAAAAATCATCAATGACTTTCTCTCCTCAGTTAGAAAGGATAACTCTAAAAATTGAGTCATAAAAATTCATCAACAGTTTTACCCCCTAGGCTAGAAACAGTAGGGATAACTCCTGCAAATTTCTCTCTAAATTGCTACCTGTGTCACTTCTTTGCCCTGTTTTTGGGCAATGCCCTCTAGGTTTTAATAGTTAGATACAATATATGTGACGAAAACTCACTTTAGGACATTGTGAAGAACATTTCCAACGTTTGCTAATAATGGCCGCTTTTCTATATAAACTCACTTTAGGACATTGTGAAACCTTTCTACCCTTTGGTAATAATGGTGGTCTTCCTTATATGAGGACCTTTATATAATCAAAATGCCCACATAATGCTAGAAAGCCATTCCATGATCTCATAATGTTCCGTGAGACAGATTTTGCATTTTGCTTCTTTTTGTTCAGCCATTCCATCTCTCTTGAGAGAAATAATCTCTCTTCAAACATTCACATAGAACTTATCAGTCTGGATAAGCCCACAAAACGCGTTTCAAAAATCTATGCGGTATTAATAAGCCAAGACAACTTACAGCGGAGAGAGAGCCGCGATGAAGAAGATAAAGACATAGATCAGAAGCATTATGATAGGCTGCTGCTTTTCCATCTGCATGCCTGGAAGGGACACGTATAAACAACTGTAGAAGTGGAGGAAGCTTGCAAACATATGGATACCCCACCAAACAATAGTCCTCGTTCTTACTCTGCATATCAAATTGCAAACGTTGTTAATCAGAAAAAACTTTCTTAGAACTATGTACCTTTAGAATATGTAACCTTGAATTGTTGCTAATGGAAAAACTCGAAATCTCAATTTCTGTTTAGGCCGATTAAGAGCAAATCATTTCTTCCATGTATTTCTCTGGACACCTGTTCATCTATTCAAATGTGCCTTTACACCATTACTATTGTGTATATAATGGAAAATGTTGTGTATATGTATTGGCAAGAATATTGTATCATCTTTTGCCGATGTGGTACCACAATTTCATCATCCTTCATGCTGAATCAACACAACCGTAAGTGGGTGGTGACATTTTTCTTTTCTTTTTTTGAAGAGAGGGATGGTGGTGACATTGTCACAACCATCCCAACATGTCAATCACATATAATTGCAGCAACCAGCATAAGGTAATATGGAAGAATCCAGATGAAGAGAAGAAGAGTTCTGACCATTATCTTTAGCAAATTTTGATGGTCAATTTATGCTTCATGAGCTCATGAAGCATTTAAATCAATGTCAATGTGCTCAATTCACTTGCGGACTTGGAAAACTCTCAGGACTCTATATCATTATTTCCCTATGAATATAAGGTTATATAAGGTTCATCCTCTATTTGCATCTTTCCTTGCATTCAACGTTGGTTGGGATGAGGAATGACTGCTCCAATAGCTACCAATCATAGTCCATGTTTTCCGCAACACTCATGCAGTGATGATGATTTTTATCCACTGACATCAATCAAGAGTTCTTGCATTACGATTACCACATACAAGCATCAAAAAATTGCCAGTACTGTACTTAACACCATATTGTGACAAGGCAGAGATCGAGGACAAAAATCATGCGTTCCTGCAATATTCGGCCTGCACCATATTGTGACAAGGCAGAGATCGAGGACAAAAATCATGTGTTCCTGCAATATTCGGCCTATCAGGCTCCAAATTTTTCTATGTTGTTGGAAATGGATCCGAACATTCTATGTAAATACATTAAAGAAATCGAAAAAATCCGAAGCTTGGCAAAGCCATGACATATAGGTACAAAGCTTGCCTAATGCCCTTTTGGGCCCAAAATAGGCATTGATAATTTATTATTATTATTATTATTATTATTATTATTATTATTATTATTATATCCCATCTCATTGAAATTCAAGGTGGAAAACAGTTTTGCAATAAGACCTTGAATGCTGTAGACACAAACTCCATGCTCTGATTCTCAAACTCCTCCTCAATGCAGAACATGATGATTTGGAAGGCATTAATGATCTTTTTTTGTTTCTCAGGTGCTTTTTGGGGCTCTCTATCAAAACCAACAACGCCTTGGTTTTCTATTAAAGCGAAAAGGAGATGTTATATGCAATTATATCTGTTGACAATATACAACTTCAAACATGTCATAAGTTAGAATCTTTACCATCATGCATGACTATCTGCGTTTCAAGCAGCACATTTATAGGCATGCTTCCAGGATCTGAACTGGTCAGTTCACTTGCTAAGGTAATTATGGATGGTCGGGCACCTTCAGCAGGACTAACAACATGGTTATTGTTAAAAGCACTGCTAGGACAAACTTGAGTGGCACTCTCATCCTGATGGAGCAAATATGATTATATAAAAAAAACTTTCAAAGACTACATGCTCTAAAATTGATCAATTTTATGTGACTAAATAGGCATTAAGCTGATATTATCATCAAAATATGATTATGCTAGTGACTCTGAGTCAGAGCCATTATATCACAGAGGATGAAGCCAGTTGGGGTATAAATCCACCTTATAATGTGTTAATGGAACAATCTGGAGCTTACATGTATTGTTAATTGAGCATAAGAGGTGAGATCAAAATAATACTGAAACTCCTGTTGAACATCTGTTGTTGTTGCCATCATCCCAACCAAGACATTATCAGCCTGGCAAAATAATTAATCAGTTAAAGAATGTTGATGGTGCTCCAACACCACTCTAAAGAACATTAAGCATTCAGAAAAGGTCAATGACGAGACGTAGAGCCACCAATATCAGAGACTTCAAGACCTTTGTAAGGAAAGAAGTGAAGGCTTAACAGGATACTCATCCTCCTTTTTGTTCGTTCTTTATCGGCCACCATTCCCATAAATACAATGTACTAGGTTGTGATAATTTAGCACTCCTATTTCTTGGATACTATCCCATTATCCCTGTCCTGTCCTTGACCAAATCTTTAGCTAACCAAAATAATAATGCATAAACATAATATGAACCCTCATCCTTCATCACAGTTTGTGAGCACTACTTTTATTGTTGACATTACTGCAGGACTTCCATCAAATCCTTCATCCATCTACAAAAGAGGGCGATATCCTTGATTGCAGGAAGCCAGGGGCCATTGTCATAAGAATAACTGTTTTCAATAAAACTGTATGGCATGTGATTCAGTTCAGCCTTTAATATGACTGGTGGCATCAAATACCTATTCAGAAAGACATGACTAACTTAGACGACAAATACTGAAAAACTACCAAGGCCATTACAATCAATTAGCGATTATGCCACTGTGCTGAGAAGTCTGCAATGCATCATCAGTCAGAATTTGTCTTGGGAACAGCAGAAGAGTTATACCTCTGCCACATATACAGTGTTTTTATCATCTTGAGCGGCAATAAGACGAGCCACCGCATAAGGTTTTGCTGGTGTTGCTGAAGTGGGGACCTGTGCCAGCGGTAACCCTCTAGTTATGGCACGCTCAATTACGGGAACCAAATCATCATAATCTTCTTGTTTTGCCCTCCTGATCTTTAACAAAGGAATAACTGTACTGGAACATCATTATCAAGCAAGGTCAGGATGTTTGTTAATCAGTCCAAGGGAGGAACAATCTGTATATGTCTCTCTTTGCATTATATTTTTTAATACTGGTACTCATTATAACACGAGGTTAGAATCGAAATGAGTTTTTCCTTACAAACATACAAGAGTAGATACTCGAATGAACATATAAGATGGGAGAACTGGAAATAGCAATAGGAGAGCCTTGTGAATGAAAAGCGGACAACTCACTCTAACTATGGCCGTCTATAATGAGCTATAAGATGACATGGCCTAATGTGAGTCACTCGTCTACTATCATATGTTATACCAGGTTAGTTATAACTTACTAACACTCCTTGTAAAAGTAAACTATAGCTAAAACTGATATTTACACCTATCCCTTTAGCTTTCATGATTTGATGCCAATATTGTCTTCATTTCTCTGAATTCGGCACCTGTTAGAGCCTTGATGAAGCCATCTGCTACCTGTGTACCTAGGATCTGTTCTCAATCTGCTCTTTCACAAAACAGACTTGAGTATTGAGATGCTTCATGCTAGGAAGCACATCTCACCTTAGCCAGATCAAATGATTCTGAGTTGTCACAAAGCAGCTGAATTGAATACATTGTAAATCCTGGAGTAAATGCTTTAACCACGGTATACTGTGCATAATGCTTCCAACCCGGCCTCAGTATAACTCAGCTTTATAATAGATTATTCCTTAGATACCTAGTGAGAATACTAGTGCCAGTTCTGGAAACATATCGAGTGGTAAACCCTTATAATCAAGTACAATATACTTGATTGTTCTCAAATAATATGCTTTAATAGAGTCCATAGACTTAAATGATCTTCATGCCAAACTCACAGAAGATAGATGCTTATTGAGGAATTTAGTAATTTACTGGTGCAAGTTGGCCATACTCATTCATAACATTTTTAGGCAAAGACTTTGGACAACCAATATACATCTGCCAATCCAATTGAATTCATCCTATATACAACTCAAATAAAGAGCCACCCCTGCCAAAGCTCGCAACCTTCTTGTAAAAGCTACAACAGCCTCTGCATGTTCCTAAGGAAATTATTAATGAGCCCTTAAAGTAGATTTACGTCTAATCCTAGAAGGTGGCTCCAGGAGGTTATATTTTCTGTTTCTGACCTATAGCAATCTCTATTTGTAAACTCAATTATGAAAAACTTATAATGCAGAAATTATCTATAGAAAATTTTGATTTTTAACCTGCGCATGCAAGCCGAGACTTGTAACTTGAGTTCTGGTAAATATGACATCGGCTTTAAAAGGCGAGGAATAGTTACATATCCTGATTCACCTGCACGGATGATGGAAGCGTCATAAGGGATCCTTATGAAGGACACAACAATTACAAATAAAAAATTCATGCCAGCCTCTTGGCGTAACATACCTCTATATTATTAACATGTCTTGTAGTACATGTACATTTTCTAAGAGATTCCAATGCCTATTACTATATTGAAATAAACAGCACTCTTCAAAAAAGAGATCAATCAATTTGTGTCTCGTGATAGATGTCTCATAAAGCTCTCGGCTTGCAAATTTTGAAAGAGATTTTTATAAAAGTGTAGTTTGACAGAGTCAATTCCGTTGATTCGCTTGAGATGGCTTCACCTGCTGCTGTCTAGGGCACCTATTTATCATGCATAACATGATCTGCTCTAGGTCAATTTGAAGTCTCCTCTGATCAAATGCAGATTGGAACAAACAACCAGCAATGGCCTGCTAGTAATGACCATTTAGATGAATTGAATCTGATGAGCACTTAGTATTTCACATGCCCAGTGTACAATGAGATAAAAGGTAGGTTTATCATGTCTTTGGGTTGTTCCTAAGAAAGCTTATCAGGTGTGTAGAGCATAAATGGATTTTGAACGAATGACTAGAGGAAAATAGGAGTCATCCTAATTTTCAACAGTGAGGTTATTTTACTTTTTTATTTCAATTGCACGTGTATTAATTGGTCTTATAGGCCCAGGGAGTCAAAAGACATTAGTACAATCTTCCTTTCTTTCCTTGGGCAGCTTGTGTCCTCGTTTTGAGATTCAGTTTTCCTTGAAGGTATGCGATTCTTGTGAGCTGGCACTTGATTCAGAAAAGCAAAATCACAAGTATGCAAGAGCTTGGTGTTTTTATTCTGACCACCTCAGATTGGCTGCATGAGTAACTAAAGAACGTGAATTATCTAATATCTGGCCGAAGCCAGTCATTTGGTCCAGAACAAGATGACGATTCTGACTTGGCTAATGAGAGGTCCCAACCTTATCATTGAGACTCTTCTGACGTATGACTCTTTGTAGTCACATGTGATAGTGGATGCTGACATGTCATACTAGGTTCAGTCATCACATAACAGGAATTAGGTTAGAGGGAAGTTTAACATCCTCTTAAAATGTAAACATCCAGGTCAACTACATCCAGGAAATTCTTCTGCACGTCAACAACATCCAATTTTTTCTATCATTGGGGTTCAAATTTTCTTCTTGTTCCAATGACCAATATAGTAACGCTGATCTTGATTATGCACAGCAGCATAAAAAATACCCAGGGATTGTTTCTTGATATGTTTTTCTTCTAATAACCAGTTAAATGTGTTCATATTTCTACCATAACTATCCTTAGACATGCCCCAACTATAATAATGGTAAACTAGGAAAGCTTGGATGGGTGTTTGCATATAACATAACAAAGTAACTACATGTGATGGATATAGACACAAAATTTAACATGTAACCAAAATTATAGAAACTCATTCTCTATAAGACCAGGATCTCAAACCTTCTCTTTCATGTAGGATGCTAGGTTTGCCAATTTCAGAAGCCAAATAAATTGACATGACTTAATACCTTCAATAGAAATGTTCCCAGTATAATCAACTGCCATACTGGAGGGTTGAACTCCATATAACCATCATCTCCTGTGTGCGGTTCCAGAAAGATTTACATCGTAAAACTATCTTGCTTAAAAGAAACGCCTAACTGTTAAATATCTGATACAAGTTGGTTCTCGTAAGTACTTAATTGAAGAATCACTTGAATACTGGGTGTAATAGAAAAAACGGCACGCACAAAAGCTCTTGATATAATATCCCTGGCATCATCATCTAGGGAGTGTGTTGCACATATCTCCAACCACAACAAGCTCTCCATCTGAAAGAAACAGAAAAATGTATCAACACAATTGTTCAAGCATTAAACCCAACAAGAAATGCAACAAGATAATAAGGTTGATAATAAGCAATATGCAGCATAGAAAGGAGGTGTAACATGGTCGTGGAATGCCTTTGTTCCAATGTAAAGATCTTTGAGACATCCTTCTGGTTGAAAAGCCAGCATTTCAATGCCATGCTCCACATGTTTCAGGACTTCCCCTAGAACGCCTATTATATAGCTCCTATAGCAGTTAACCACATTGCCTAAATGTTAGATACAAGATGAATAGTGATCCTTACTAGATAATAATTGAAAGTAATGCTGATAATATAGCTCAAGAGCATTGTTGGAAGGCAGCTTCTACAAGAACCTGAGCCTGTGTGTTAGCATGGTGTATGATTTAAATTTTTTGCTGAATGCTGGGAGTATCGCTCAGGAAAGCATGGGTTTTATGATCCTGACACTGGTGTTGACACGGATATGACTTGGATTAGTTGCTGAAGCTGACACAAATGATGCGTATGAGGTTTTGAAGATGCCTGCTAGCAGTTTCACAACTGCTGTTCGTTGTAGTCTTTCTAAAAGAGGGACTCATATGGAATACCTCAACGAGATTATGCCCAAGCTTAAAGCATTAGCTGATGCTCAGACTATTTGAAACACAAATCCATGAGTCAAGAGTGATCCGTTTTGATAAGTTGCCACCACATGTGATAAAGATGGCACTTCCCATGTGATAAAGACGGCATTCCAGGGCTCCTTCCTTAAGGAAAATAAGGCTAGTTGTTATGCAGAACAGCAAGCAAAGCATGATGTTTCAGCAGCATGGAACAGATTATAATGATCTTCGCACGCAGCTACGAAAACCCCTAATCTCTATACTGCGCCCTACTTTGCATAGAAATTGAAGTGTTTTTTACAGCTGCAGGGACAGTGGTCTGCAAGCAAAAAAAGGTGATCTGGTCAACTTGGAATTGGATTATCAAGTGTAATTAGAGGATCACTAATGATCCTATCTTCATGTTCTGGTTTAGAACGGCAGCTTGGACTTCGCACTACATTTACAGAAGATTGGTCTCAAGTTGTGAGACCTGCACTGGTGGAAGCAACGCAAATGATTACACAATATTTTGTTTGTAATTTGCTTAAGATTACCAAGTAATAGTCAAGCTCATCTCTGGCCTGATGTTCTTGCAGGTGTTTCTAATCTACTGTCAATGCTAGCCAGTGGGCTATGGTCCACATCTTGCATAATCGGACCTCCATTGCAGTCTTCTCCAAACCTTCTGCCATAGTCGGACCCTCCTATTCCATACGAGGTCTGAAGGAGGGCAACCTTGCCTCCAATCTCTTGGACTTGAGATTGTGCCATCCTCGTATTTATAAACAGGCAGTTAAGGGCCAAAGGCAATGGCAGAAGAATATACCATGCTAATGAAGTAGGACACTAACCTCAAGGAGGGAATGTGATAGGTGCCAGCGGGTTTATTTTGCCAAACTTTATTCTCATGGAACAGAGTCCAAGCATAAAACAACCGTGTTGCTAAGGGTACAAGAGCCTATTCTCAGCAATAGACTCTTGGTTACACAGATGTACTTGCACCCACGGGCTGCGATTGCACTGGCAGCCAACAAAAGCTCACTTTGATTCTTGGACTTCAAAAGCCCCATTGATAATCTCAAGACATCTATATGAAGCAGCCAAAGCTTCATCGAGTGGGGAAGAAGGGGTGTGAACTTCAAAAGACTTACAGGACTAAAGCAGCTTCCAAGATGTTGTCGAGCCAAAATTAATAGCTCACTATTGGATCGAAAATTCCAGAGATCACACAGGAGGGTCAGATTTTCATATAGTGCTTTATGTGAATGACATAATATTAAACTAAAGGACGCCATGAGAGAGAACACAAGATGAAAGGAAACTGGGACAAACTGTTCCACTGTATCAATGAGAATGATACAAATATATAGGCACATGGTGCGAACGGTACAAATGTACATGTCAGCATACAGTATACGTATACATAAGTTCTATATTTCCCTGAACCTATATCTGTGAGCTGTCTGCACAATATATGCACCTTCAATTCAAATCTGGACAAAGTAAACGTCCAAACTTCATATGCTCTCCTTAGGATTTAACTTCATATGCTTCTAAAATACAAACTCTCCCTAGAACATTGTACTATGCTGCATTCAAAAGCAATCATTTCTGACATTTCAAAGCAACGCCTGCTGTTCCTTAGTCGTAGCACCAGATCTTTGATGTAAATATAATTCCTTTAACAAGATTACGTCAACCCAGAAACTTAAAGCTAGTCTAAACAATTCCTGAGAACAAAGAATGAATGCCACCCGTGCTCTGAACATGAACACCATTCATCAATTAAAACGATTTTAAACTAGCAGCCCACAACTACAATTTCTGGCTTATCAGCAATTCTTAATCAAACAATTTGGTGTTGTTGCGTTTCTAAGCCTACTCCCTTCTGCTTTGGAATTCTTGCATGCATCCATTTCCAGCCAAAACAGACTATGAGAACAAGCACCTGAACTAATTCCTGCCACCACCATAGCCAGGAATCATGCCACATGCCTGCATGACAAGCTCTTCCTTGCCATATAATCTGCCAAAAAAAACTTCTGTAGCCTCTGGCAATAGGTTTCAAAATCATGGCTATATAATTTGAGATAAGACATCTGCAAATTTTCTATCAGTTGAAACCTTAACCTAGCTTGACCGTGCAACTACTCCATCTTATCTCTTCTCTTGCATAACATGCCCATGAAGAAACATCCATAGCAATCGCGAAGCTTCCTCTTATGCTTCATCACGTCAAAGCTTCTTGATGCACAAGGGACATCCACAGAATCCATATAAATTACTGCACGCGTTTAGCTTGAAGATGCAAATAGACCCATACAAGATGAAACCGATGGCAACACATGCATCTGGATTGTCCAAACATGCATCCAGAATGTCAGATTGAATTTATCCAAAGAGGCACGGGATGACCTAAATTTTACATGCGTTTACCCGAGATTAGCTTACCTCTAGCTCCTCAGCCGCAAATAGCTCCTTCTCAAAAAAGCCATCACAGGATTTAGAACTGGCCATATGACGAAAATTCCACCAGCCATATGACGAAATTCCACCTTGAGTTGATGCAACATGGGATGTTTGCATCCAGCTGAAAGTGTTGAGGAAATAAATATCGCAATGGAATAAAATCTTGCTCATAGTCCTTGGGAAACAAGCGTCAGTGGTTTGACAATCCTTTCCCACTCACATTTAACTGCTCTCTCCATCCTTGCATATTGCCTAAACCAGAGTGTTTCCACAACCTCTAATCTTTAGCCAAATCTATGTTCTGCCCACTCCTTCCACAGCAACAATGTTTTTCTAGCTTTAACAGCCTTATTGATTATATTTTCACACTTTCTATTTTCAACTTTCTCATTCTTTAACCAACGGATGCTTAATACTGTGAATCATGTAGACGAACCGTTTATAATAATGAGCCAACTCTACTTTAAACCAAGGAGGGACCAACATTCATCATCATATTCAACCGGAATTAATAGTGGTAGAATTTTGTGTTTAAAAAAGATTATTGATTCTGGAAAAGTGAAAACACATACTAGAAAACCGAGGTCTGAAGCCTCCTTTATGGCCCATGCTCTAGCAGCTGCCCATCGCTTTGAATATACAACTCCTGGAACTATAGGAGTATCATTGAATGCGGCAAAGGCAAGCACGTCATTATCAGCAGTAACTCCAACAAACGAGTAAAGAGACAGCTCTCTGCATCAAATACAGCATTGGTCAGCTAATAATAAAGATAGGATATAAGCACTGAAATGTTCTCATGACCAAAAACTAAAACATGTTCCATAACTTAACATACAATGCAATGTAAAAACTAAATTATGCAAGAATCTTCCATGTTCGCGTTGACTTTCCACAGAGATTGTCACAATTATGGGCAAATTGTTCTTTCATCAAATCTTCCAATAATTATACTGGTACTGAATTTATAGCTTCATGCAAGGCCTATACAAATGTTATATCACAACTGATGCAGGAGAAGGAGCTTTAAATAGGTTTCCAGTTTGCTTTTATCGAGAAAAGGGAGCTTCAATTAATCTGCAGACAAATCAAAGTGGGGGTTTTGGGGGGAATCGTTCATTTATCTTCTAAAGGAGAGTGCATGGGGAAACAGTACTTTATATATTATATATGCAACCAAAAAACAAATATATTGATTTGTGATTATAAATACATGATGAGAGCTTACATGAGGGCATCAAATTTGAGTTTTCCAAAGCGTTCTCTGATCTGCTTCCTTTGGGAATGAAAAGCGGCAACAACTTTATCCGCATCGGAAGTGCAGGCCAGCCTGATCTTGAGTCCGCCACAGTGAACCTCCATTCCTGGCACTGAATAAAAAGAAATGCTCAAAAATAAGTGCCTGGTCATCTGGGTCTGTTGTCTTCCATCTTCATTTTTAGGGTGAAACAAAAAGCATCCGCATTTCCATTTCGTGCACCCGCCCTAATACCTCAAATTTATAAGGATATACAAGAAAGTAGTGTGGTGCCACTAGCATCGCATTAGATGTGGTATTCAGTATATGTTGTTAGCACAATGGGATGACTTCAAATGAAGAGAGTTGCTTATGTCAAAGTATCAAACAAAGGCAATTTACTTAATGTTCCTGCTGCAAATCACAAAGCGTGTAACTAATTGTAGCAAATCACTCAAATACAAATAATGTTAAATATCTGTTAAATATCTGTAGCTCATGTTTTGACTTTTCTGCTTAAATGGAACAACCATATACACAGATTTGCACATACAAATAATAGTAGATAATCTCAAGATAATTTACATACCTTCTACAATCTAAACTGCTTCAACAATCTAGACTATGAAGTTCCCAGATTTTTCCCTTAGCATCAAATTAGAAACAAACCTGCTAAGGAGACTTAAGTTCTGCATACCACAAACCGACTCAATCCACTCATATGACTTATCCAGAAGAAGCATGTAAATTTCCAAGTAACACATGCTCTTGTGTAGGCCAAAATTACAAAATTCATATCAAATTGTTCATACTTCTGCAAGTTTGAGCAAATCAAGATGTGGTTTGGTGCAAAAAAGAGCTTAAAAACTATATGAACTTTCAGGAATCTCAGGTGTGCCAATGTCACAAATAATGAATCTGCAAAGCATAGTAAATCGTTCAAAAAGAATCTTGCAGTTGCACATCCGTTGGGAAGAAACAATGCTGATAGGAAACTTGCCTATAATAATTCGAATCTGAAGAGTTCAGCAATTCCTGTGCCCCCATAGGCAAAGCACCACATCGAAATCATGAGCAGAGCACCAAATCAAAATCATTTTCGCAGCCTGCATTACCTGCTCCAATCACCGCGAATGATTTTTGGCTTGCCTGTCTATCTACAGCGGCCAGCACCTGCATTAAATCAAGAACTAGAAATCATAACCAGGTGGAGACAGTATCCATCCTTAATATTGGCAACTGTTAATATTGGCAATGTAGAAGTGTCATTTAGCAATTATTTCGTTCCCTAACTCTAACCCCTGAACGAGGCACAATGTGCCAGAATCCCAACATCGAGGCTATAGATGCAAAGGAGGGGACTGAAAAAAAAAGCAAGCAAAAAGCAAGCAGTACTTACCAGCTTTTGCATTTGCAAGCTCCAAATCGTGACCATAAAGCCAGCTCCAAACATCCGGAAGGACTGAAGGAATAAACTTCCGTAACTGTCAAAGAACCAGGAGCAGCAATAATGGATAGAAATGATTCAGCATTTACATATGCAAGAAAGAAAAGATAGCAAGGATTACATGTTTGCTCAGCGCATCTAGCAAAGATACTACAGAAGCCTCTATCCCTCTGCTCCGAAACCTGAAAACACAAAACAAAAACTTTGTCTTAGGCTTCATCTCAGAAAGAAAACGTTGATGGGAAAAGGCTCAACGTGGCAAAACTTACCAGACTAGGTAAGCAAGAATTAAAATCTGTTAGACAGAGATGCATCATGATCTTTTACTGTAAATTTGAAGACGAAGCACAAACCGTTTGTTCCAAAAACGAAATCCATTTGTGCAGAGTACCATGCCAAACCCATTTGTGCAGCCTGCATCCCCTGCTCCAATCATCACTGGTATGCCCGCCAATCTAAAACACAGGCCAGTGAAGAAAGCAAGAGTCAAAATCCATTCAACAGAGATGCATCATGATCTTTTACCGTAAATTTAAAGATGAAGCACAAAACCTTTTGTTCCAAAAACGAAACCTATTTGTTCAGAGTACCATGCCAAACCCATTTGTGCAGCCTGCGTCCCCTGCTCCAATCATCTCGAAAGAATTTGCTGCAGACCGGAATGATCGGAGAAGAGAAAGATCAAAAGGAACATATGTGGAATGATCGGAGGAACAGATCGTGGAAGACACAGGACATGGTCGGAGAAGGATCAGGCCGAAGGGAAGGCACCGCCTAATGGGGGGAAATTCGTCCAGGTGGCGTCCACGTCGAATTTACGTGGACTTAACGTGGCATTTAACTGACCAGAATTTTAACATGTTAGGGATATGGGGCATTGGAGTTTAAAAAAAACGTTGCCCTTCGATGCCCCTGTGTTTGCATCTATTTTGTTTTGTTGTTCTAATTTATTGCTTTTTGTTCCTTGTTGATGGGGCGGGCAGTTGTTGCAGATTGCATTTTGCTGAGTCGGTTTATGCAAAAATGAGTGGGTTTGCTTTTATTGGTTTGGAGGTTTGTCTTTAGCTTTGTTGTATTGTAAGCTAATTGACAATGTGCCTTGAACATATTGAGTTCTTAGGCCCAGATTCCACTTGTGGTATTTGGCAGCCGATAGTTAACGGTTTTCAAATAATAGGGTTACACATATTGAAGTTTGCCTTAATCGATGATTCCATACAAGCCCGACAGTTACCTTCTTACGCCAACGTGTGCACTCTCGGATGCCCGCTAACTATCAGGGGGTGTCGCTTGGTCTTGTAATTGCCTTCAAGAATTTTTGGACACGTTGCACAGAATTTTTGCGCGAAGCACAAGGCATCTATTTCTTTGGCGCCAGCTATAAGCTATCGACTGTTCTTGGATACTCTGTCAGGGATAAAATCTAAGCAGTCGCATTCATTTGGAGACAGATTTTCCAGATACATCATCTTCTGTATTTTCGTTATGCTCTGAGTCACTTCTGGTTGAAGCTTTCCCTGAATTTGATTTTATCAAGCATTTCTTTTAGCCCAAGTTTCAAGTTTCCGGAACTTGATTACTCTAATCTCCAGATAAGAGAGTTTCCTCTTCTTCTTGTTTTTTGAACTTCAACCTTTCAATTTTATGGATCTCGGCTATAAATTCTTCAGTCTTATTAAAGCTTTTCTGAAACTAGATTAGCTACAAAATTCTCTAGATTCTATACATCTGTGTTATTGTTTGATGCAGATGGACACACAACCTGAGATTGTGTATTGTTCACAAGATCTTGTTGTTCAGCAAGACAATGAGATGCACTCCCAAAACAAGCCACCATATCCACAAAAAATACCTTGCCGACGTACTGCACTTCCACAACCAACACTTCCACAAACAGCAGTATTCACATTTCATGCTTCCAATTTACTTTTTTATCATCTTCATGGCAACAATACCATGCCATTACCACCTTTTGTGAACCATGTGCCATATTCCTCTACACCACCTAATTCAGCTCCTGTATCTCATATAGATTTGACAGCTCCAGCCTCAGCAGAGATTAAACCTCAGCCAAAGAGGCAAAGGCCACTAGCAAAGAACGAAAAGCTTCCTCGTGGCAAAAGAACTCCAAAGAGAGACAAGGATAAAGTAGATGGTGATGCTGACAGTAAGAAGCCTACAAAGGGAGAAAAGGACAAGGTAGATGGCGCGGGTAAGTATGCAAGATGGGAAGATAAATGGACCGTTTTCTTGATTCACATCCGAGGAGAAATGCATGATGAATTCTCAAAACCCCCCAAGCAAGGTGTGAATCTTTGGACTTCTGTTTGGACAAAGCTTGTCTCTGTGTGTCCAGACTTTGATAAGGACCACGAAGCATGCAGGAAGAAGCGGAAATCCCTATACAATAAATACAAGGAAGTGAAAGCGCACAATAACGTCTCAGGGAATGATAGGGCTGATGGATCTCAGTGGTACTTGTTGATCGATGAGTACATGGGAAGTAGAGCAAATGTTTGCAAAACAGTACATGGTGCAGCAATCTCTGAAGCAACTGATGATGGAGACGTGAAAGTTGAGGAGAAGCCAAATGTGAACAATAAAAAAATTGTTGGAGACAAGAAGAGTGTATTAGTGAAGGTCATGGAAAAGGGTAGGCAGGAACTCCTTCAGCAAATGGCGATTTGGGAGGGAAAAATGGTTGAAGCTATAACTAACTTGCAGGCATCCATTGCAAAATTGGTCAAGAAAATTTAGACCCACTCCATTGAGTCTTCTTACATTCTGGTCTCTTTTCATGATTTGAGCACTAATTTCGACATTTTGTATTTGAATCAATATTGATTTAAGTTTTATAAAAGTTTTAGGTGCTGGATTTATTCAATAGTTATATGAAAATGTCTCAAGTTTTATGAAAGATGTAAGCTATAATGATACTTTGATAGGCGGATGGGCTGTTAACGCTAGATTAGAAAATGAATGCTCTGCAAATGTATTGTTGGGATTCCAAATTTTGACCCCTTGTCTATCTGCAGAAATCATATGCCTTGATGATGTAAAACTCTCATGCCACTTTTGCTGTTGAGATTAGTCAGATAGGAGGTAGTAGTACCATATCCTTTAGCAATTCCTGACACTGTGTCACTTTCTTTGATCTTATAAGTAGCATAGAAAGCAGGCCTGCCCTTGAAAGTATGAGAATGACAAGCGCGAGGATAAGGGAGCAGCATTGCCATCCTTTTCTTCTCTCACTTATGTCATTTATATTTTGTAGATTTCATGAATGGAGAGGCGTGAAAAGATTCTGCATGCAATCATTATTTGTCTATGCAGCGTAGCATTTCTAGAAGAATTGACATGGCGATTCTCTATGTTGTGCCTCTAATATTGGGAGGATATGTGCTGCAGTTTGATTGACTCCTTCGATGGGAGGTCGTTTAGATATTATCGTAATCTTTGGATGTATGATAGATCGTCATCATTCATGGAGAGCACTCTTCTACGGTCTTACACAGATGACATGTTCAGACGGAAACTTAGATTGTCTAAAGCTACCTTCCATTATGTTTGTCATAACTTGGGCCCCATTCTTATACATGAAGACACCTGCATGCGCTTAGCTATTCCAGTAGAAAAGAGAGTGTCCATAGCTTTACGCAGATTGGCAACTGGAGACACCATTAGAGAAATTGCATATATGTATGGTGTAGGCTATACTACTGCCCAAAGAGCTATTTCTGAATTTTGTAAAGCATTGAAGATTAGGCTTCATGACATGTGTATAAAATGGCCTTCAAATGAGAGATTAGAGACTTTGGCTAAGAGCATTGAGGAAGTAAGAGGAATCCCACATGTTGTTGGTGCTATTGATGGTAGTCATTTGTCAATCATTGCTCTACATGAAAAATGCACAAGATTATTATAACAGGAAAGGATTTCACTCTGTTAATTGTTTCATCTTATTGTTGCATTTGGGATTATAATGTTGGATGGGCAGGTAGTATTCACGATTGGAAGTTGTTTGAACAAACTAAAGCAGGAAGGAAAATTAGAGTTGGACATCTCGGTAATTATTGTCTTGTTGGAGATGCAACATATCCACCCAGGCCTTGGATGCTTCTACCATTTAAAGGACACAGGGATGGCTTGAGTAGGCAGCAGTATCACTGGAACTTCATCCAGTCGAGCGCTAGAATGGTTGTCGAACGTGCTTTTGGTATGCTGAAATCTAGATTTAGAATTTTGTTAAAGCATAACAATACTAAGTTGGATAGCATACCCGACATTGTTGCTACTTGTCTTGTTTTACATAACCTCTGCATCAGGCATGGTGAG
>JAANSK020265828.1:0-11991 GCA_011763485.2 Isoetes engelmannii
CTTCACCTTAGGAATGAGGGAAATGCATGCGGTATTCAAGATCCGATCAAGCTGTGAGGACTGCAGCAACTCAAGATATACTTAGTACACCGACTCACCGGCCCACTCTCAATAAGTCTGGAAGAACTCAACAGGAATGCCATCCAGCCCTGGACACTTATCCTTGGCCATACACATACGTGCCTCGGCGAGATCCACTCTCGAGAGCTGCTGCTCCAGGCTCTCACGCTGATGAGGCGAAATAGAAGGCTTGACGACAGCCAAAACAAGTTCCTGCATCTCCTGCTCATAGGGAGTGCACGCTGCGCAAAAAATCCAGAGAAGTGGGCATGTACATACCTCCACAACATACTATAATACAGTTGTTGCTGGCAGCTTTATGCATTTACGGAGAACTAATTTGCTTGATAGTACCATGTCATACCAAAACCTATTTCAAGATCAACACTAAGCATTTGAAGGATGCAGATTTTATGCACATACTATAATACAGTTGTTGCTGGCATCCTTATGCATTTGCATTTGCGGAGAACTAATTTTCTTGATAGTACCATGTCATACCAAAACCTATTTCAAGATCAACACTAAGCATTTGAAGGGTGCAGATTTTGAGGCAGGTTGTCGAGATGCATGGTCCCACGAATACTCCCATTCTGGGGGGTATGACTGGTATTGTTGCAGCTATGGCAGCAATTAAATCCTTTGCAAAACAATGGGGTCGTGCCTGGGCAATGCCACACAGAAACTAACTCACAGCTTTATATCAGGAATTGCAGACACTTCATTCTTTGCCTCCTGATATGTATTCTCTTTTTTTTTTTTTTTTTTTTTTTGGTGCTGCTAAAAGGCGACACATGACAACATGTATTAGTTCGCTCCTTTTGCCTGATGGCACAGAACTCTTGGAGCCAACACACTTGAAGCAGTACCTTCATGAGCATTTTTCTTCCTTCTCTACCAGTCATTCATTGCCTTTTCAGGAGGAGATGCAATATGCAATACCATCGTATCTGTAGAGCAATGTACACTTCTGGACTCTTCTATCACCGTTGATGACATTTCCTTAGCCATTTTCCTTTTGAAGAAAGATAAGTGCTTAGGTTTGGATGGTTTTTCTAGAGTTTTTCCAGGAATATTGAGTCTAGCTAGAAGCAAATTTATACAATGCTTTCTGTGAGCTTCAAAGATTTCGAAGTTTGGACAAAATCTTGAATATTGAGTGCATATCCCGCATTTCCAAGTGTAAAGAGCAAAAACCAATATCTGATTGGCATCCTATCACGCTTCTATCTACTGTCATAAGATCTTTGCTAAGGCTCTTGCAGAGAAAGTTTGTGATATCTTAGCCAAGTCAATCTCCTCAACTCAATCAGGGTTTTTGCCTAAAAGATGTATTCTTGACATATCTAGCATAATAACAGGGATTACTTTTAGATTTTTACAGGTTTATCACATGGTTTTTCTATGAATCTGTTGTTGTATTCGTTGAGGTGTACTAAATAGTATTTCTAGAGTGCACCCTTTGTTGACCGTCGATTTTTGTTAGCTAAAATAATCTGAGGCGTTGTTGTCTTTCTCTGCATGTGTTTGTGTGCAGGAACACTGTGCATGTGCATGTGCATGTATATGCATGTGCCCCAGGGGTTTCACCTATTGTAATGGGGATACGCCATGTGCGTTAATGGGGTCAACAAAAACCCCTCCGTATACGCCTTATCCAGGATTCAAAAAAACCCTTGTCGTATGCATATTAACACTAGATTACCCCTAAAAAACCCCATAATTTCGTATGTATACGTACGGTTTAAGCCCAAAAAACCCACCCCAATCAATGCACATGGTATATACGTCCTAAACAATGTGAAACCCCCAGGGCATGTGCATGCATGTGCATGTATACTTGCTCTCTTGGATTCTTGTTGCCGGAATGGATTTTTGCTGACGGAAAGTTATACAAGGTGGAGTTTTTGCTCACACTTACAAAGTTATTTGTTATTTAATGTTTTCTTCAGTTAGCATAATGAGATTCAAACACTTGGCATGTTGAATTGTTCATAGCAACCAGCTTTCTTCAATCAACAAATGGATTCTTGTGCACACAGCAGGCGGATTATTCCACGCCGTTTTCTAAGTCATGCAGCTCAGCCACATAGTAGCCAAAAGAATGCATTTATGTTGTAGGCTTGGAATTTTTATTGAACCACAAGGTGAATCATGCATTATCTATAAGCTAGAGATGGAGCATCCAAAACCATATGGATTGATAAACAATGGTTTCATTATGAAGAGGAATAGCTGTGCCTAAAGTAACAACACGTGGAACGATGACGGAGCCATCTTGCTTCAAAACCTCTACCCTTGACCTCTTTTCACGGCCGTTAATGCGAAATTAAAAGGCGATGTTGCATTACCTCAAAATTTTATTTATCTCAGCACAAAATGGACATGTAGATCAAAGAAATATTGAAGCATCATATGATTTAGTGATGCAGGCAACCCATGAGAAAACTCATGAGAAAGTGTTACTGGTTCTTTATGAACCTCACCAAATGTTATTCATGCAGAGTAACCTTGACGTTGTTGTCTTCTTTGTAATGGTTTGTGGATAAAACATTATTGTAGAGCATATCAATGTCAAAAGCTTTTATTTGATTCAATTTTATTTTGCGACTGAGGGTTTGTTAAAACATTTTGTAGGGCATATCAATGTCAAAAGCTTTTATTTGATTTTATTTCTCTAAAATTATATTTTCAAAATTAATATCAATCTAAGCAATTTCTTTCCTTTATGTTCATGCAGATTATAGAATCTCTCAATCCATCTATTCCACATTACATTCCTCCGACACCTGAAGTCAACACGATGTTGATCTAAACATTATTATTGTATCAAAGAACTATAAATGAAGATCAAGTTCAATTATTCCCGCCAACATCAGCGCAACCATCACCTGTGTTGTCTTTATGGTTAGTTGGATACATCAACTTTCTTCATCCATCTCTACACCATCCCCAAGGCCCCGAAGGGGCCAAAAATTTTTCTAATTAACACAAACCATTACATCCGACACTTTAAATTGAACAATCCCTAAAACCCCCTTTGGTTTGGGTGCATATTCACACGGGGGGTGACATAGGGCAATGAGAGCCCCTTTTATATCCTCTAAAATAGTATAATATATGCATGAAGTCAACATCATTAAGTACATTGCCTCAAACCTTATAGTATTTCGCAATTCTCATTATACAGTATAAAAGAACTTGTACGAGCATACCCCACAAACGAGGATCGCTATCTACGGTCCAAATCAAAGAATAAGTCGTGAATATGCCCATTTAATAGCTCTTGATGCCCGGAACCCCCATGTGAATATGCGCCCAAACCAAAGAGGGTTTTAGGGGGAATTTAATTTAAAGTGTCGGACGTATTGAATCAGATTGAGAGGTCAACGTATTGTTTACCTTAAGCTGGGCAACTTTTGCAAAAGTGCCTTTTGGCCATAGGCTTTGGTGAATTATTCACGAGGGATGTCATGAAGCTCTATGTCCCTGCCCGCTCTACTGTGTTGTTCCAAGGGGAACCTTCTGCTATATTCTCTGTCGGGAGAGGTGTTCGTCAAGGATGCCTTCTAGATCCATTGCTGTTCACAATTCACTACTGCCATGAGGGATGGTGTTATTCAGGGCCTACCTATGCAGGATGGCTCGCAAGAGGTCTTAATCAATATGTTGATGATGCTTTCCTTTTTCTTCTTGCAGATGAGGAAACTCTTCAGAATGCAAAGCTCTTGCTTGATATTTTTTCATTAGCATCCTGAAGTTCTTGTTGGCTAGCCAAAATGCTCATCCCTATGGACGCTTGATGATCCCGGTGCCCCCTTGTGTCACTTCTTATCCATGAAGCATCCTTCCTCATGGTAAGGCTACTAAGTTGTTGGATATTCCAGTGGGCATCCATATCTCCACTTCAGATGCATGGGATATCATCAGAAGGGTTGCGGAGGCACTTATTTTGGTGGGAGATAGCTAAACCTTCTATGCTTGGCCGGATCACTGTGGCTAAACATGTCCTAAGCAACACTCATGTTTATAAGGCTTTTGTGCTTCTTGCACCTCAATCAAAATTACAACAGATTATTGCAATTGTCCGCA
Organism: Isoetes engelmannii; assembly: GCA_011763485.2. Lineage (NCBI taxonomy): Eukaryota > Viridiplantae > Streptophyta > Lycopodiopsida > Isoetales > Isoetaceae > Isoetes > Isoetes engelmannii. The sequence continues at coordinate 4,153 of JAANSK020265828.1, forward strand.
ACTTCATTTGGGGTGATAATGAAGAGCATGCTGTGGTGAAAGTTTGCTTGGTCTAAATGTGTTAGTCCCAAGTTTGCTGGTGGCTTGAGCATGGTTGATTTTCGCCTGCAAAGTCAGGTTTTGATCTCAAAGTTTATATGGAAAATTCTCACAGGTTAACTTGCCTCACCTGGGCTAAGGTTAATTAAGCAAGCACTTGCGCATTGTACCCCTTTTGACAAGGCTGCACTTAAACCTCTCTTATGATGGAGCCTCTTTTTTTCATTACGTCCCTTTCCTAATGCTTTTTTTTTGAGGGGGTTGTTAGAGTCTTGGCAGAGGGTTCTGTTCAGATGACCACTCCCTGTTGGTGAATTCCTCTAGAGAATCAGCTCCCACTTTGTGTTGTTGTGCATCCTTTGACTCAGTGGCGGTGGAAGCTTGCAGGGATTCAACTGGTTGAGGTTTGGTATGAGTCTGGCCACTTACCAACATGGGAGTCCTTTCAGGCTAAGTTCTTGTTGCCTCGTTGGGCCAGGGCCATTTGACAAATAGTAGATGCTACTTTACCACAAATTGCTGCCCAACCTGTGGATGTGTGTATTTGACTCGTTAGTGATCGTGTTACAGAATAGAAACTCGTGAACTCGGTGTATAAGTTGCTCGTAGATGTTGATATCCTTCCACCTTCTGCACACTGGCACCTTTAGATCCCTCCTCCTAACTGGCGGCATATGTGGAGTTGGGCTTGGGGTAGTTTGTTGCACCCAAAGGTGGCTGTACTTTGGTGGCAAATTCTTCACAGATGACTTCGGGTTAATATGTTTGTTCACAGGATCAATCCTTGTGTATCTTAGTTGCGTCCTTTGTGCAAGCAACATGTGGAGACCATTTGACCATTGTTTCTTCTTATGTGCTCACACTCAGCCAGCATGATCACATGTCTTCTTTCTCTCTTCTAAGTGACACTCACAAGTCAGCAGGTGCTTTTGGTTGTCTGCCCACAGGCCTGGACCAAAATGCAGTGGCGTTCCTTTCATCTGGCTTCGGGTTGGCTACTATGGTCAAGTTGGAAAGCGAAAGAATTTTTATATCTTTAAGGGCATGGATATTGCTGATGCTCGTGTCTTACAAGGTGCAAAAGGTAGAATTAGAAAGGCTTATCATTGTTCTATGCTTGCCCCTGCCAAGCATCACCTAATTTTTGAGGTTTATCTGCAAGTCTCTACTTATGCATAGGTGGGTTATACGCTCAGTGGGTGGTTATGATCATCCTCTTTGCTTTTGTTCCCGCCTTTGCTAATGTATATGTTTTCGTTATGGTATTAATACAATCTGTCGTTCTTCAAAAAAAGAGTTACGCCTAAAGGGATGTAAATTTTGGTGATTATATTTTTGAAATCTAATTTCTGCTAGGATGAAGAATGACAAATTGGAAGAACAATAATGTCTGGACTTTTATGACGCGCCACATGTTGAATTTTGGATGAGAGGAGCTACAACAAATATCTACCTACCTTGAATGTTATGAGGTGGGCAGATCAGAGCCGTAGAAAATCTCGTACAAATATCTACCTTGAATATTTGTGAGGTGGGCAGATCAAAGCCGTAGAAAATCTCGTACCTCTCTGCTCTATTCTATTCTTTTACATAACGACCTCACAATACTTACGAGAGAGAGATTTTGGTGGGCTACACAAATCCGGGTAAAGACCACGTGGATGCAGCTTATGAGTTGAAAACTTTGAACGGATAAGAACACGCCAGGCACGACACCTCATACAAAATGTCTGCCAGCGCATGTTCCAGAAACACTTTAAATGTGACAGGATTTTGACCATTTATGAAAGCGTTTTGCTCGCAGATCTGGTTTATCGGGCGTCCATTTTTTTGAAGAGGTGAGTTCGCTAGCATTCTCTACGCATTGCAGATCTAAAAAATAATTCTATTTCTGTGATTTTTGCTTCTGCAGAAGAATGGGTTTCGGAAGAAATTTGCTGCAGCTGGAGAGCTACCCAGATGCCATTTTTGGCGATCTAAGAAGCTTGGCCGAAGCCTCCAGAAATTTGGGTATTCATTCTGCGAATTATATTGCAGCTTCTGCAGGCCATTTTGGGTTTCTGAGATGGCTAGCTACCATAGCAGCCATGTAAGTTAAACTGGCCCTTTTCTTAACAGAGATTTAAGCTTGATATCTTTGTGCTAATCACCTAGTTTAAGCTTAATAGCTTGATATTATCACTCAGTTTAACACTTGATCTCAACACTCAGTTTAAACTTGATATTATCTTTATGCTAATCACTTAGTTTAAGCTTAATAGCTTCTCTTAATCAGTCCCTGTTTGGGTTTGCAGATGCCTCATTGTTGTGGACAGGACTCAGTGGAAGACAGATCTGTTGACGGGCCTTTTGGCTCCTTATATTTGGCTCAATTTTCCTCCAATTTTGTTCAACTTCTTTCGGTATGTATGTCGGCTTGGTTTTTTCATCCCATAGGCCAATTGGCCTCCGTGGACGATAAAATATTATCTTATCTTTATTTTGTACTGACATTTTATTTCCTTGATAGTGGAGAAATTGGCAAATGGATTGCTCTCGTTGGCATAATAGTCAAACTCTTCTTCCCTCGCAAATTTCCAGGTGAGACTCCATAAATTTTTCTCTCCATCCATCCATACACCCACATTAATCCTAGAAGAACTATGTCTCTGGTTCTAGATCTAGACTGCGTAGAGTTGCACTATGTATAGTTCCATCCCATAGCATAGCTGTGAGGTCTCCATGGACGTTAAAATAATATCTATCTATCTTGTTTTCTTTTACTTTAAGAAACTAGAACAAATATTTCTCCAGTTTGAGAGGCACAAAATTACATTATGTTTAATTTCGTCCCATGGCTCTCTATGGCCCTATTAAGGTTTTCTGGACGTTAAATTAATATTTATCTATCTTTTGAATGACATTTTACTATAAGCATAGAAACATCCTTCCATCAGAGGACATTTTAGTAAAAGTATAAACACTTGCCTTTATTTTGCTTACTTAGGCTTTTACTAGTATCTAAGATTCAATCCAATGGTAATGCAGATGAAGCAGAATTGCCATTGGGCATACTTTTGTTGTTGGTCGCTGCACCAAACTTTTTGGCAGTGGACTTCAGACTGAGTATATTTGGGTTGATAGTGAGCTTGGTTATTGGTGCTTTCCTTCTCACTCAACACATTCGCAATGCTGGAGGTTTCAAAAATGCATTTGCAGCTCAACATGGCATTCCAAACACAATTGGCATTCTTCTTCTATTCATATCTCCTACCTACGAAATTATTCGTCACTATATTCTATGAGAGAAGTTCCTAACATTGTAAGTGGTTTTCCATGTTGCCTTCTCTTATGGGAGTCCAAACTAGAAGTATTGCTATCTAGAAAAGTTCCACTATTAAATGTGTTGCTTCCACTTTCAATTAGCTCCTCTTGAAAATCAACTTAATGTCATGTATGTCTTGTATTCAAATAATGGTACAATTAAGTACCCACTTCATTGAATATTATTGTATTGCATTGGGACGTTTTACGATAGACAATTGGTTGTGTACATTATATTTGTATATTTTTTTTATTTTTTTTTAAAGACAAAATAGTTATAGTATATTTTTTTTTATTTTTTTTGAAAGACAAAACAATTTATTAATCAAAAGTAAACATTACAAGATGTACGTGTAAGCACAGGAAAATGTTCTTGAAACACGAGCTGAAATTGGTTGAATGTCTCTACCGTGTTTCTAGGCTTATCCTTTGCAGTTGTAAGGAGGGACATTGTCATATTCATCGACCAACAGGACCTTCGGCCCTTGAAACAGAACTTGTCTTGCCAAAGACGAGTTGCTCGAAATAACTACTACAAGTACATGCAATAGTTCAGTCTAATAGTCAATAACTTCATGCATGTATGAATTGGACCATGAGTGTATTTCAGCCCTGGATATGTTGGCCCAATGCACCATATATTTTGCTATGGACGACCTCAAAAGCACTAATGTCCTTTAGGCTTCCATGAGAATTCATAGCCTTAGGCAATCCATGTGGTATTGTTGGCAATCCATTTTCAGCTGCCTTCCAGATTCGTATTCCTCCTTCTGCGACTATTCCCAATGCCCAGGCCTCATCTTGTAATACTAATGGCCATCCATCCTTCATGCAGAATTTGAATAACAAAGGCTCCAGATGCCTAATCAGGCAGTCCTTGTCCAGAATTTATCCTTTCACGAATGACTTCCAGTCAGGCACCTCTGTAATGAGCCAGTACCTTAAGACTACACTCTCGAAATAGTTGCATTAGCTCTGAAATAGATATCATCGTGTGTAGCCAACCACCATGAAACCAAGTTGTATCTGATCAAAGACACCCAACCATACAAGGTATGACAAGTAAGAGAAGAGATATGTGTTCTTGTTCTGGACAGAACAATTGCCCAAGTGCAAGTACAGTCCTATGTAGCTTCTTCAGATTCACTGGTGGCTTCTCAGTGCCACAAACTCCTGACCAGTGCTGTTAAGCATTTTGGTCCTCAACGCAGTCGAGTTTAGTAGTGTGAATCCCCATATGTTGTCAGTCTGACCATCCTGTTTCAAATCTCCTCAATTGTCCTCAAAGCTATCTTCTAACATTCTCAAAACATGGTTCAAGGAACCGACATGAAAGTTTGAATCATCTTTCCATAGGTCGATTGAGAAGTGACCTAGAGCACCAATACCGTCCATGCATCAGTGCACCAATTATGCTAACTTTCAGACATTCACCTTTCCATACCGACTTTGCCAACTTCTCTAGTCTTGGTACCATAGTCTTGTTCCGATCCATCTTATCATGTATAATAGTCAATGCCTGATCAAGTGCATGATGGAAAAAATCTCTCCTGCATCAGTGTAGACTCATGCATGATATTTGCGCTGTCATATATGCTTTCCTCTCCATTTGTAATTCTCTTCTCTCCATGGGATCACTTGTCTTAGCCATTTTCTCCTTTATGATGATGCAACTATTGCATTTAGAGAAAGCTATCCTTTTGGCTATTGTGACCTTTGAATGGTTCTCTTCCCATCTCCCCAAGAATGAGGATGGAGAGGAATGCCTTCCAGTCATCTTCATGACACTAGCATCAACCTCTTGATGTATATCCTTCTTAGTCAATACCGAGAGTAGCCTCTTCACATTCTTTCTCATCCCATCAGTCGTTAGTTAGGATCTGTGCGGCAAGGTTTCTGCATTCTCGTCTATGTACATAGATAATATAGCATTGCCAGCCAATGTGTGAGATCTTGTTTTCTTTGAACCAGTAATCCCATGTTCGGCAACTATGTGGCCTGCTACGATGTGCTTTCGCCATTTATGGAAAGTGGACATTGGTATGCCGTAGGCCTTATGCCATGCCTTTAAGCAAACCTGCTTGCTGTTCAACATGACCTCTTTCACCTGCTCATTCTCCAAAAAAACATCGAGCATGTTGTAAGCAAAAGTAGTCATATCTGCGGCTTTCATATTCCAGTAGCATATCCTCATAGTTGTGATCTCGCTGGACGTGAATCTGGCACTACACCTTCTCAGGCAGCAGAGAGATGACTTGAAGTCAACTATAGCAGTTGTCGTGGTTTGCCTTGCACATTTGTTTGGTAAGGCAGGTGATCTCGACGTTCAATTTATCATATTATAAAGCCTTTTCTTGACAACAATAGCTTCTGATTTTGCTACATAGGTTTCCACCTCATGGCCAACCTCTTTTACAACAGTTATAAGACTTGAAACACACACATTGTCAACAAGCACAAGAGCATTCTGCCACCTAACCAGGTTATGCAATTCTAGCATTTCAGCACAAGCGCGACATCTCATAGACGTCTTTTCTGGCATGGGACACAGGTTCATTATGGTGGTAGCCAAGGAATCGTCGCCCAATTTCGTATCTGAAATGGCATGGTTGGGATCAGTGAATACAATCACGCCCATGGCATATGGCATGTCGCAACAATCATCCAACATTATACATGGTCATTCCAAAAGCTCATCCCGTGATGTTTCCCTTTTATGCTCTTGTACATGAGTTGGCTGAAGATGCTCTTCAGGGTCCTGCCACCTTATGTGCTTTATCTGTGCGGGGACATAGAAAACTCTTTTTTTTTTTTTTTTTTTTTTTTGGAAGAACTGGTATCATTATATTAAAAGAATAACAATGGTATAAGGTGAGTGAGGAGAAAAAGCAGTTGCCCCGAAGAGGCAGCGATACCCCGCCACTCCATTATCTTCTCAACTAGAACTGGACGAAGCGTCCATCATCATCCACTATCCCCAGGAAGGTTCGCCAAATGGCGAACTTCCGCTCTGCCAACCCCGGAAACACCTGGAAACTCTGAAACAACTTGTACCTCAGACGGGGAATCAAAGAGGCTGAAGGCTACTGGACCCCCTGAAAAACCCACAGCCGCCTCCGCTTCCCGATCAGCCATACTAACCAGGCCACACACAAATGCAAGGCCTGCTTCCTTGGAAGGGACCAACCACCTGGATACAAGTGCAGCAACAACTGCTGGCTGGTCAGCCGAACCCGAAGCTGGGCCCGAACCCAGTCCCAAGCTGCCTGTAGGTGAGGGCAGAGGACCAGATAATGCTCCACTGTCTCGGGATGAAGACCACAACATGGGCACATAGGGCTCATCCCTGGCCAAAACCTGCTCACCCGGGCATTCACCCGGATACACCGGTGCACCACCTGCCATAGGAAGACCCTGATCTTCGGGGGAGGGAGGGTACTCCATATCCATACCCGAACCGAGCGCCAGCGGGAGCCCGAAAGCTGCAGAGGCCACTTGCCTGATGGAGGCAAAGTGTCATGGATGACCAACGTACGGTAGGAAGACCGCACAAAGCATGCAACATCAACATTAGGATGCACCTTCCAAACTTGCACCACCACGTCACACTAAAGTAGTATAGGTATGTGCAAAGGAATGCAACCGGCCACCTGCTCCCATATAGTCTGGTCACTAGCTCTCAAGCAAAACCGGGCTCGAAAGAACGCCCATGATACAATCTCACCACCCCAATACCAATCCTCCAGGGTGAGTACCCCAGCCCGCCTCCAGCGGGCCTGCGTCCGGGCATGAACAGTGGCAGCCAAAGGTAGCAGTGCGGGAGGCAAAGGGACCCACAAGAAGGGCAATGAGTGGTGGAACACCATGGCAGGATCCAACTGGAACAACACCCGCACGTCCTCCCACGCCCGCAACACCCCGGTAAGGAAGGGGGATGCATGCGGAAAAGGCTTAAGGCCATACAATAACGCCCATGGAAACTCCACATGTACCGTGGGCTTCCCAAATGCCACACAGTGGCGAAGGGACTGCAACAACAATGCCGAACCAGGCGAGGATGCTCCCTCCTGCAAAATACTCAACACAAACTTGGAGACCAACAGCTTGCTGTGCAATGCCAAATCCAGGATGGCCAATTCTCTATCCTCTCGGGGGAGGAGACACTTCCACCACGCTACCTTGACTACCGACCCCTCATCATCCCCACCCCACACAAAGTTCCGGACCATCCTGTCCAGTGCCTGCATTTTCCCCTCCGGGGCCAACATAGCGGATGCCATATACACATGCGTGCTACAGAGCACTGACTTGGCTACCGTGATTCTCCTCGCCATGGAGAGCTTACTGCCCTTCCACCAATTGAGACACTTCTGCAGCCCCTGCAGAATCTCATCCCATACCCACCCTATAGAAATATCCCCTCCAAAGGGAATACCTAGAAGCTTCATACACCCCGTGCCTGGGAGGACCTTCCATGGGAAAAGAGCCAGGCAGGGG
>JAANSK020265839.1:0-11989 GCA_011763485.2 Isoetes engelmannii
CAATTGGCCTATGGGACCTGTACAATAGGAACAACATGCCCATTACGGCCCGGATGAAAAAACCACATGGGAAAAACCGTGGCCATAATGGTAATGCTGGTATACAGAATCACAACATTACAAGTGACCCGGACAAAGCTGTTGTCGTTCGTCCAGTACTTCCTGGATGTAAGATCCTAGAGTTCCCACAGCATTGGTGTTGAGCAGGAGATGTAGGGCCTGGCTTCATATCTCCAACTGCGGGTATCGTTCCCGAATGTGCTCATAAGCGGGGTAGGTCTGTAAGGCATGCTGTTCGTCCTCAATGTGATCCTGACGGCAGCTTCGACATGTTCTACTCTCGCGTGCTTCCCCTGTCCATCGCCCTATCTCAATGCGGAGGTGGTGGCTCCTTGTGCGGATGGAGGCGATCAGCCTACGCTTCTTCATAGAGAGGGGGGTGAGCAGGTACTGCTGGGGGCCTCGGGCGAGTGTGGGATTAACCTGTTGTCTGTAGTGCCCAAGTTTGACATGTGTCAGGGCCTCCCTGTCCCAGAGTTTGCCAAGGAAGCAGGTGTCAAGGTAGGTCTTCAGCCCTTTGTGTTCCCGCTTCGTGCGAACCCACACGCACCTGTGTGGCTGGACGTTCCATTGGGATAGCCACTGCACCTAGGAACAACATGCCCATTACGGCCCGGGTGAAAAAACCACATGGGAAAAACCGTGGCCGTAATGGTAATGCTGGTATACAGAATCACAACATTACAAGTGACCCGGACAAAGCCATTGTCGTTCGTCCAGCACTTCCTGGATGTAAGATCCTAGAGTTCCCACAGCATTGGTGTTGAGCAGGAGATGGAGGGCCTGGCTTCGTATCTCCAACTGCGGGTAGCGTTCCCGAATGTGCTCATAAGCGGGGCATTCGTGCGAACCCGCATGCACCTGTGTGGCTGGACGTTCCATTGGGATAGCCACTGCACCTGTTTCACTTTCCAGCATGTTTTAAGACGTTGAGGGCCCCTTACCACTGCCAAGGCTATCCGCGGTAGCCGTTCCTCGTCCATATGTGCCACTTTCTGGAAGTACAGGAGGTGACAACAGATTGCCGCTCTCTGTAGCGGAAGGAAACCTGTTTCTTGGAGCAGAAGTTGGTATGGGACTGTCTGCTTTACTCCCAGAGCACGTGCTAAGAAGGCCTTTTGCACCCGTTCCAGGTCAGCCCAGATGGTGGCGGAGACGACGGCCCCCAGACCTCCACTCCGTACAAGAGAACTGGCTCCACCAGAGCCCTGAAGAGACGTGCCTGGTGTTCCCAAGCGTAGAGCTCTGCTTGGTAACTACTGCTCTGCATGGCGTGCAACGCCTTCCAGCCGGCAACCACCCGCAATCGAATGCAGCTATCCCAATGCATGGAAGTGGAGAATTCAATGCCCAAGTATTTGTAGGTGGGTGCCACCTCGACCTGCTCTCCTTGGTACGTGAAGGATGGAACCTCTGGGTGCCTAGAAGATGAGATGAGCAAGACTTTGGTCTTTGCGAGGTTCACCTGCATGCTGGTGTACTGGCAGAATGTGGCCAGCGCGTCGAGGTGGCGCTGCATGTCCTCCGCTGTGTGTGCGAGAAGGTCAACATCATCGGCGTAAATCAACTGTCTGATAACATGATGCATCAATTGGGCGCCCATTCCGCCGTGCTGGGTCATCCAATGCTCCAACGGATCTATATAGAGTCCGAACAGTGTAGGCGAGAGGGGGCAGCCCTGTCGTACCCCAATACTGCTGGCCACTGATTGCCCGGAGGGTGTGAAGCGTCCATGACACGTCTCATACAACCTGTAGGCTGCATTCCGCAAATCCATCGGCATGCCAAGCTCCTGCAGTCTGGCCCACAACTTGTCTTGAGGCACGGTATCGAAGGCCTTTGCGAAGTCCACGAAGCAGCAGTACAGGTCCTGGCGTCGATTCCTGCTCTCCTCAAGAATTGCCCGCAGGGCAAACAGATGATCGATGGTGGAATGCCCGGGGCGGAAGCCCGCCTGGGTGACGGCCCTAACCCCCGTGTCCTCTGCCCAGATCGTTGTGCGCTGTTCAATTATTGTAGCCAGGAGTTTCGCGAACACTGAGCTCACCATTATAGTGCGATAGTTAGCCAGGCAGTTTGGGTCGCCGGTCTTGAATATGGGCATCACTCTGCTGCAAGTCCATTGTGGCAGGAGACCTTCTCGCAATGCGCGATTCAGCATAGCTACCAGGATCGGTAGTATTGCTTGCCCGGCCCATTTGAGGAGCTCCGATTGCATATCATCCAAGTCTGCTGCTTTGCCTTTGGCCAGGCGCTGAAGGCCCATTATCACATCGATCTCCGCGATGTTCAAGGGCAATCCCTCCTGTGGAGGCACCGGTGTCTGTCTGCGAGATCCCACTTCTTAACGTTGAACAAGATGGGTTTTGTTGCAACAATGGGAGATGGCAGTTGCCACCATTACCCCCTTTACCCGCAGCATTAAATAACCTTTAAAGTGCACCTGATTTTGATACGGAGGCCAGAAAAGCAAATAAATGGTTTTGCTTCAGTGTGCTCAGAGTCGACAATGAATTTGTAAACCTGGATTTTCATCCATCACAATTACGGGTCACACATACCATTGAATACTTCCTACGACAAACATTGGAGATCTTATACATTCGTACATCTACAATGAGTCGCAACAGTACATGTAGGTGAGAGAGTGACATTCGCAATTCTTGCTTCGATTCTTGATTGAATAAATAAATATTTTTGAAATTTCCAGACTATGAGTAGCATGGGTAGCATGCGCATGCCATCAGCATATATAACAATTGAAGGACTTGTTGCAAACAATGAGATTGCAGCCATTGCCGAGGTCAATAACACGGCTAGCATTAGGCCTCAGATCGCTGGTTTCTGGGTACAAAATCAAGGGGAACCAACCTTTATGAGCATCCTTGATCCTATGTACCAACCCCTTCAATACCCCATGTTTTACCCACATGGCACATTAGGCTGGGGACCTAAAAATGAGTACAATCTCAAGCCGTTGTAGTGGTGCATAACGAGGCTGTTGCATGAAGTTGTTTTCCCAATTGGGCCACTTGTGCGGGGAGTACTTGGTAGACATGTACTCGAGGGTCGAGGATGCTCCATTAAATTACTTCAAAATGCCAGCCTTTCAAGATAGAAGGATACAACATGATAAGGACTATTCCAAGAGGGAAAACGATGATCAAAATGACATCTACCCGCATCATTCCTAGGATGTAAATGATGGGGTCTGTACAAGTAGCAGATGCATTAGCACTGTCAAGAGAAAAAGGTCGTCCTACACTATTCATCACGATGGTGACGATACTAAATGGCCCGAGATACAGACTGGACTTGAACCTGGGCAAAATGCATCTGATGCCCTTATGATTGTTGTTTGGTGTTTCTATGATAGACTGCAATAACTAAAGGAGTTGGACTGAAAGCTTTTCTAGCATATATCATACATGATGCATGTGGTAGAATCTCAAAAACGGTACAGAAGAGGGAAGACATGCTCATCCTCTTACCTCTAGAGAATATAAAAATAGACATCTAACGTCATCTACAAGGAGCTCCTCTGCTAAAAAAGGTATGCTTTCTCACCCCATTCTCTAGACATGTGCCCCTTCTTAATTCGTCTCATTGAGATGCCCACGATGACTAGAAAATAAAGATTTCTTAATCGTCTTCTATGTATGTCAATATCATCTATAAATCTATAAATGGGCTGGACTTTAGATAAGGTACATTAAAAAATGGGACCCGGGGCCCTGGGCCCGCGGGGGGGGGGGTAAGGGCCAGGGGCTACCTCTCTTGCGCCATCCCTCTCTTGCGGTGACAGTCTAGTGGTCAAGCCATTGGTTATGGGCGACCTAGTTATGGGAGTACCTATTTGCATTGAGGTAGGCAATTTGAAGTTGGAAGTTTTTGGGGGAAAAAAATGACTTGCTCTTGCTACATATTCATGTCACAATAAAATTATCACAATATAAAATTAATGCGTTGGGCTGAGAATCACCTTAGGAAAGTAATGTTTAATGTTTATAGTTCTTTGTATTTCTATCAGAAGATTGGACCTTGAAATGTTTGGCATATTTCTTGTGGAAATACACAACTCATGTTAAATTAGATCTTGGAATATTTGGCACATTTGTTGTGGAAATACACAGCTTTTGTTAAATTTCTCTCAACTTCCACAATTGTATGGTGGACGTATATTTTGAATTTAGCACATTCTTTTGATCTTGCACAGTCTTATGGTCTTTGCCATGTAGGATTGTTACATCTAGGGGATTAGCGTCCTCTTGTGAGAGGAGGTATGGCTCTTTATCTTAGTATAATTCACATAGACTCATTGTGATAATTTTGTTGTGCAATATGTCTCATAGACTAGCTGGTCTATAGTAGACCTCCTTTTTTGGGTTGTCTCTAAGGGCAAGCCCTCACTTCTGTGAGAATGCGGCATATTCCAAGCATATGCCAAAATATCCGAGAATATTCCACACGACTGGCCTAAACCGGTTGTAGCCGTCATTCTGTTCATCGTACCTGTTCCTGGCCGAGCTCTGCCATCTCTGTTCAAATCGGTAAATTGGCCCAGAGAATGTAATAGTACTATTAACAATCTGGATACAGCTCCTAGGAACACTAGAAGCCTGGTTCATTGTATAAGTAGATGTAGAAAATCTGTTTTTAGGGTCATGGCTTGTTCTGGCTTCCCACGAATACAGTGGCCGACTTCATTTAAGGCACTTTTTGATGACTAAGTCTCTGCTCCAACGATTCAGAAAGATTCAAATCCAGTGGCTTTGATGGTGAGCTATTGAAAGATGGATAAGCAGGACACTCTTCTTAGCCATGAAACTAAGAGGGTTTACTCAGATGGTCTTCTTACATGGTGGCATGCCAGAAAATTGATGTTCACATCATGCTTGAAGAATTATTTATGTCAAAGGAATACATGTACAAAATTATAGGATGCTCATCAATAAGTTCAATTGCTATACAGACTTCTAAAACCTAGCAGTTGCAGAGATGATTGATGAAGCAATGGTTGTTGATGGAGAAAATTAAGCGACTAGGATATTTAAATGGTGGACACAAAATATCATGTTAAAAAACGGGATCGAAGACGTATATTTTCCATTGGATTATTTAGGGGTGAAGTTAATTATGGAAGGCTCGACTTGTTCCAATATGATCGAGCCAAATTCATTTTGAATTTCGGGAAGATTGGAGATCGGTTAAGACCTTGCAAGACGGTCCGGCATATCGGCCGGACTGTGCATATAAATCAAGTAGTAAGGCCGTGCAGATGATTAAGTGGGAGAATTCATTTGAGCACCAGTGGAAGACAATTTGTAGACCTGCTTGGGCTCTCAGGGAAGTGATTATATTAATGCTACAGTAATCTTTGTAGTGCACTATAGCGTGGGATTCACTTGTTGTCTGTAATGCCCGAGCTTCACCTGTGCCAACGACGTTACAAAGTTTGCCAAGGAAGCAGGCGTCTAGGTAGGCCTTCAGCTCCTCGTGTTCCTTCTTCGTTCGGACTCGCACCACCTGTGTGTCTGGACATGCCAATGGGACAACCACTGCGCCTGCTTCTCTTTCCAGCAGGCTTTAAGGCGCTGCGGGCCCATCGCAACAGCCAAGGCCGCCCTTGGTAGTTAGAACCCGTGGTTAAAAGCACTATAACTTGAAGATTGCAACTCCATTATAGATGATCAACCATAAAGAGTTATTACTATTTTAGCCCATTTTTAGGCTGGACATGCCATTGGGACAACCACTACGCCTGCTTGTCTTTCCAACAGGCTTTAAGGCGCTGCGGGCCCATTGCAACCGCCAAGGCCGCCCTTGGTAGTTAGAACTTGTGGTTAAAAGCACTATAACTTGAAGATTGCAACTCCATTATAGATGATCAGCCTTCAGCCATAAAGAGTTATTACTATTTTAGCCCATTTTTAGAGGTATTTTGGTAATTTTTGTAAAATATAGGGGCATTTTATAATTTGGCCCAAAATTTTGTGATTCAATATTTGGTGCTTACAAAAGTATTTATGTGGCCCCAGCGAGTTTCGAACTCGCGACCTTTTGCGTGTAAAGCAAACGTGATAACCACTACACCATGGGACCGTGGATGATGATGATACGAAGTTTAATTAAATGACGACATGGATATGGATTTAACCAAAGAAGATTCAAGGATGCATTCATAGCAGCAGGGACTTCCGTCATCGTCCATGTTCCATGGCTTCACAATACCCAAATGGCCTAAAACTGTCAGAAGACTGGGACGATAACTTATTTCTGGAAGGTTTCTCCAGGTATATAACAGCTCCAGAACCAAATGAGCTGAACAAAGGGATTCATTCTATGAAGCATTTCAATTCCATCAAGTATCCGCAGCTCAAAGCAAGTGCAAAGTATGATTTATCAATTGGCACTGCAAAGTCGGGTTACAAACTGGATACAAAAACAGGGATTTTAACTACCTGGAAAGAAGAGGCTTTCAGAGGTTTATCTTTGGTTCTAAAGCTTGGTCTTCTTCTGCTATCGAGGGTTTTCTTTAAGAGATCGTGGAGAATTATGCAGTTCTTAAGCCTCTGCCCCTTATGTGCACGTGCCATTAATCCAAAGGTAATTAGATGAATCAGAATGTCCAATGTATATTTCCGTGCTCTTCCATCAATTAATATTTCTTGGTTATTTTCTTGTGAATTTTCTGGACTACTTGATGAAAGATAGTCATACAGTTTAAAGATCGAGTCCCTGTTCCTTTAGGAGAGTTTAGCTGAATGATAGAAGATTTAGGGGAACCAGGTACAAATGGAACAATGTTAAATTGCTATTGAGCTGATTTTTTAAGACTGCTTCCATGTTTCAGATTGTATCTTTCTCTATTGATGTAGTGGTTATTAGTCCTGTATTAGATAACCCCTGAAATATTTACTCTTTTAAGGCAATTGACTTCATTATCAAGGAAATAGTAATGTAGACCGAGCTAGGGACTTCTAATCATTATCAGCTATCTACTTGTGCAGCCAGCCCAGGTGGAAAATGTCATTGGTCCGTTCCAATCTTTTGCATTACCTGTTGTTGGTATGACTATTGCGCGTCCTTTGTTCAAATGCATCTTCCCTGATACATTCCGTACTGCCAGTTTCTGGAAAAGACTAATCCCTATTTATATGAGGTAGGGTACTTCCCCTAAGAACTTCTGAATTAGGATATGTGCTGCAACCTGCATGAGTATCTTGTAGTGCATACATCAGAGTTTACATGTTCACTTCTTCAGAGCACTGCTCTAGTACTTTATTGTAGGATTAAGTAACTTTGGCACTCATTCATTTGGTTCAAACTTTGCTTACTGTATCTGTTTCCATGCATGTTTAGGTCCTTTGACAATCAGTGTCTTGCTCATCTCAAATTTATTGCTTGATGCCAATGCACGTAATTGAATTCCACATGTCATGACTATTTGGTAGCCTTATTGCTTGATGCCAATGCACGTAGTTAAATTCCACATGTCATGACTATTTGGTAGCCTTAGGGCGGTTGTTTTTGAAAAGGTACATGTTAACAAAGCTACAAGCTAAGGGAAAGCCATTAGAGGAAAAAAACAAAATTTGGGCAAAGCGGCACGAATGGGGTGGAGAGAAAGTGCATCAACTAGTATTGGACATGAGCGGTTTCTATGTCAAATCTGCCCAGATTCTTGCAAGCAAAGCTGTATGGTCTATATTTTCTGCTTTACTCGTATAGGAGAAATTAACCAGTTCTAATCCATGCTTCATGGCTCTCACCAGGATTTTGTACCAGATGCTTGGCGTAGATGGCTTTCTAAACATCTTGATAGTGCCCCTCCACGTCCATTTAGAGAAATAAGAAAGAGCATTGAAGAGCAGCTTGCTCTATCTCCATTTTATTCACCTGGGAAAACTTGCAGCAGATCAGTATCATTAAGTGAAGTCTTTTCTAATGTGGATCCTGATCCTATTGCAACAGCCTCCATTGCACAAGTACCAACTTTGGTTTTCTCTGTTTTGTTTCTGTTATGAATGTAATTTGTTTGTATCTAAAATGTGTTTCCTAGAAGCTTTTGATAGAGGGTCAAACTTTATATAGGTTCATGGAGCTCAGCTCAAGGACAGCACACGTGTTGTTGTGAAAGTGCAACATTTGGGCATGGAAAGCATAATGCACTCAGACTTGAGGAATCTTGGGAGGGTGAGCCATTGAATAGGAGTTATGGGCTATTGTTGGAACATGTTTCAACTTGCCTTTCTTTGTCTCCAAAATGCTATAGGATGTTTTTAATACTTTCAAATGGTCAAGTAAATGTTAACTTCCAGCAATCTTCTAATAACAGGTTGCCAATTTTTTGAAGGGACAGCTTCCTGTTGATCTTGGACCGGTAAGTTCATGCACAATGTTTATAATGAAATAAACAGCTATTGGCTTGGATCTGTAAGGAATGGATTAAAAGATTCAACTGTTCATAGGGATTTAGAAGGTCGAGGTAAAGGCTGAATAGAGAAATATAAGATTTAGAATGTGCCAATTCGCATGTCCTGAATGCTATTGCACGAGTCTTGATTTCAATCAAAATGAAAAGGGCAGAAGCCTTTGAAAAAGAATTAGTTCGCTGGTCTAGATGCAACCAATTCTGCCGTACTGTATATAGCAGTGGTTTCAGTTTGGCAACATCAGACTTTTCAGCCTTCTTAAGTCATTTGCAGCTTTCTTCCAGCGTTTGCAGGAGGAACTTTGTTGTTTGTTCTTTTCATAAAACTAACATGTTATATTATTGAACCATGCTCATTGTAGAAAGGACTCTGATCATTATTTACTGCATTAATTGGATGGGTGATGACTGTAGATTGTGAAGGAAATCCAGACATGTATACCATTGGAGTTTGATTTTGAACGTGAAGTGTGGTTCATGGTAAACAATAGCCTTACGATTGCTTGTTATTTTATACTCTTTTGAAGCCATAACACGCGACCCACAGGAAAAGATCCGCAACAGTCTTGCTGCTCATGGTTTTGACAGGATAGTATGCCCATCACCCTTTAATGAGTTATCTACGAAGTGTTTGATAGTCATGGAGGTATGCTATTTCCAAATTCTCAATATGCTTCTGCAAAAAAGTTTAAGCATTACAAAGAAAGAGCTACTTTCCATGCAGAGATTAGATGGAGTCCCGTTTACTCGCATTTTGGAACAAAATCCAGATGGGGAGATTCAAAGAAAAAGGTGAGCAAGTTTCTGTTTTTTCTGGATAGACATGGCTATGAGGCATTACTATATTCCCTTTCCTCTGCTTTGAAGGTTGGTGGAAGTAAAAGACCTAATAATAGTTCTTGTGGAAGCATATGGCCAGGTACACATTTTGCAAATGATGTTGAATGAATGAGTGAGATATGCAAGGTAAGACGAAGCAAATTATTTTAAAGGATCATTATAAGCTGTGGTCCTTGACTCCTTTAGCATGCTAACTTCAAAGTCGCAGACCTAGAATTTAGCTATTGTTTTAATGGATGGCAGAAGAATTGAGTGGCATGCTATCTTAACTAGGCTTTGCCTCAGAAACCACAAAGGAAAATTCTCAGTTTCTATACCAGGCCTGTTGCCCCCATATCGTCAGCAAATTAAAAGCGTTCTTTATTCCTTCGTTCCTGCCCAATACTTCCACCAACTATGAAAGAAGTTACACGGCTTTGTAGGATGACTGTCAAGTAGCTCCCAAAATGTATTAACATGTATCCCATATCATATCACAATGATTCATATATAGGCCATTCTATATCATATAATCCTGATTTTAGTAGGACCTGGCTCCGTGTTGCTCCTTTCAAAGACCTAGGAAACTCAAAAGCCTCTATAATTGAACTCTTCATTTCAACTTCTTGTAACTTTCTACCAAGCACCAGTGAAGCTGAAAAATAAAATTAGGAGAAGAACCTGTATTCATGGTTAAAAGATCAAAGAAAAACAGTTGAAAATGAAGTTAAATACTACAAAGAACACGTATAGAACATTAAACCTACTGTGGGGATATGTACCCTTAAATTCCATCCTTAGAGATGGGCATTGTGCGAGAGATTACTAAAGGGATAAACCATCTATGCTAGATGGTGCTTCTAGACGGAATATTTCATGCAGATCCACATGCTGGAAATTTACTACTTCTCTCGGATGGACGACTTGGCTTACTTGACTTTGGCCAGGTAATGGAGTTTGGGTTATTCTTTTAGTTTTCTTGTTCAACCAGATAAATTACCTATCTACTCCTACTCTATGTTTCTAGAGTAAAGTTCTTGATGAGTGCACGCGGAAGGGTTTTGCCAAGATGGTTCTTGCAATGGCAAATAATGACGAGATGGCTATTGCTTTTGCCCTTGTTGATCTGGGGATGAGGTTTGAGAATGCAGAAGGTGACACCCCACCAGTTGGCATTTTGGCAAAGATGGCCCGCATGTTGTTTGATACTTGTTATGTTGAGGAGGCAACAGTTTCACCAATGGCAGACAACTCCATTCTAAGGACAACACCATTGAAGTCGTTCAACCAGTCCCTTTGGATGGTAAGCTTACAGTTGTATAGGATGCAACTGTGATTCATAACTTGTTCCAATTGTGGACTTCTCTTGTACAGGTGGTGCGGGCCATTCTTATTTTACGTGGATTGCTGTATACTCTCAAAATGGATATATCTGCAGTGATGATTTGGCATCCGTATGCTTTGAGGGCACTGGAAAATTAGAGAAATCTGTAACCTTAATGTACATTATGTAATATTGCATATAAAATTCTTTCCAATTGTTTGAGCTATATGGGCATGCTGCCAGTGATGAATTCAGCAGGCTCAAGGAGCATAACCCGAGGAACCCAGTTGAAGTCAATCTAATTACTGATAAAATTCAGCATCTTCATTCATCATTTTGCATGTGCATTCTTATCAGTAGCAACTTCGTGTGACCTCTATCTTTGTAGAAATCTTGCTGACCTCCTACCCTATCTATACTCTTATGAATTGTTTGAGGATGAGACGCAGGCATGTGACTTATTTTAATTTATTTTATTCACGGCCAGGTCCATAGACGACGGCTGCAGTTTGCTTGCTTCACCTTATATTACTACGTTGCTTGCTCAATCCATATTCATGTTCCCGTATTTACATGCCTGCGTCTCATCCTTAAGTTTGCATCAAACCGGTTATGGCCGTTGTTCAACAATAGGGCAACATTCTTTGGAGATCAATCTGCTTCGTCAAGCCAGAGCAGAATCATCATTTTGTGACTAGACTGGCTCACCCCGGTGCATTTATTGGCTCCCTTCCAATGCGGTATTAGACTCGTAGATTTGCTTGTATTTTGCAAGTCCAATACTAGAAGGGGGTTATTAGACTCGTACGTTTGCATGGGTTATTGTGTAAATCCAATACGTTAAAAAATATTGTGTAAGTCGAATGCCCCGGAAGCCAAAAACATGAGTTTGAACCCGTGCAAGGGAGTTGAAAACCCAAAGGGCCATCCATCTACACAAGCCTTTCAACTTAATAAACAAAAGTCTATTATGCTATTCGACCTGCAAAATGCACCCGCGACGTATTCGGCTCACGGATTTTTGGAATTCAACCCTGAAAGAGGAGCCAATATTTCGCTCGGGCATACCCATTTCTTTTGTCCAGGTGATCTGTTGCTTTCAGTCCTCGTTTTTCGCAACAAATTCAAACGTAGTTATTCAAGCATTTGCTCTCTTGTATAGAGGTCGTGGTGCCCGACATTCCTCTACAGCTCAGAAGCAATTTTGCTTACAAGATAAATAATCTGGCCTAGTGATGAGGAAAGTTTTTAGGGGCATGAGAAAAATTCCTATAAGCGTCTAGTCTAGTGGTAACACACTAGTTCTAGCAATGTGAGGTCTCGAGTTCGAGACCGCCCAGAATCGCACTCTG